>LTAE01006005.1:12434-31041 GCA_001647135.1 Pontederia paniculata | reverse complement strand
CGGTGGTCGAGCGCATGGTCGCACGGGCGTCCATTGATCGAGAGATCAATGGAGCGGACGTCCGTGAATGGAGCGGACGTCCGGTGATCAAACGCGCGGGGGTCCATTGATCGAGAGATCAATGGAGGACGTCCGGTGGTCGAGCGCATGGTCGCACGGGCGTCCATTGATCGAGAGATCAATGGAGCGGACGTCCGGTGATCAAACGCGTGGGCGTCCATTGATCGAGATCAATGGAGCGGACATCGATGGTCAAGTGCGCGGACGTCCATTAATAGAGCAGACGTCCGATACTTCTCTCAACGGTGCACAATGGTTTCTGCAGCACTTGTTTTGTGTAGGATAATGCAATTGTCTGTAACATATTTGTTGCTTTGATTAAAGTCTTCAATGTGCATTGTGGGATTTGATGCTACATCACTGCTCAATACTATAGACGAACTCAATTTTAATCAATTAGATTAACTTTTGCTTAACTATTGTACCTGACTCAAGTCAATCAAAATATCTCTGTATTTAAATTATCATAATAGAATATTCCCAATTATATTCCCGGTTGTATTCCCGGTTTCCGGTCAAACCCAGTCTCGGTACCGGTTGAACCGGTTCCAGTACCGATTTTAATTTTTCAATTCCCGGTTACAACCGGGTCGGTATCGGGTCGAGATCGACCCGGACCCGAACCCGGTTGTGCTCTGGCCTAGATTCTTGAGTTTCTTACGAATATATTTAATTCATTAAAGGAGGTAATTTCACGTATTTCGAAGTGATTTTAAAAAAAATAAAAATTTAACCGGCTTATTTCTAATTGTACGAGTGTTTGATAATTTTTAAGGAATAACTTCGTATCCTCCTCTTAAACTCAATCCAAACGGTTTTTAGACTTAGGTTAGATAATTTAATTATTGAACTTCAGTATAATTTTCATATATTTTATGAATAATAACATATTTTTTAAATAAAACAAAAAATTAATGATAAAAGTGGAAATTATTAAAATAATTTTTTTATATTATTTATCATAGTAATGATTATAATTATAAAATATTTGAATAGGTGTTTCAAATTATCAAATTAATTAAATATTCAATTTATTAGGATCGAACTCATTTCTAAAGTTACGATTCGATCAATTCAAGAATAATTGGATCAAATCGAATTGACCAGACTGGAGCAAGTAGTGGGTTGTTGGGTTGGGTTACAACTTTTTTAGCCGGTAATCTGATCTCGGACCCAGGTGCTCTTACGCACTACGAAATCCCGTCCGTTAACACAAAAGGAATATAAATCTAATGGTGGGAAGTGGGCATCTTTTGTTTACTTTAATTGGTATCCGCTGTCTGATTACTTTTGGACGGTTCACATAATTCCCCCCTCTTCTCAAATTGCATCTGGTGCATCCCGATGATTAAAAATATAAAATTGAACATTTTTCCCCCAATTCGGCTGCCTCTCATCACTCTCCCCCGCAACCAAAGAAATCGAAACGGACCCAAACAAAATTTCTGAGGAGAATGCATTTAGGGTTTATACATTTTTCGCGAAGTGAGTCGGAAATCGCAGGGGTTGGAACCGTTTGGCTCCCAGTTCGATCGGCTTTCGAGGCTTCCGCGATCGAACGAGGCGTTGCTGCTTCTCTGGCCTCCTCCCCTTCTCTTCTCTTTGTCTAAAGGTGAGACTTTTGCGGCTGTGGTGGATCCCTTATTGATGATCTGATGGAGTTCTTATCATGATTCAATTGGTTGGACGATTATTTCGATTCCTGTGGGCTTCTGATGGTTAGGGATTTTGGATTCTGTTTCATCCGGCGGAACTTTTTCTAGTTCTCTCCTTTTGCGTTTTTATAATTCGCGTTAAAGGTGTAGCATTGTGTATTGTTGAGATAGGTTTCAATTCAGATTCCCAATTGATTTCTCATCATTTTTTTCTTGCATTTTATGTGAACCGTTATTTTTCCCCCGAAGATTGATGTAATTTTTTTTTCTTTTGTAAGTTATCTGAACGCCGAAGTCAGGCAATGTGAATAAATTAGAAAACTTTATGTTTCCTTGCAACAGAGCCAACTGAAACCGAAGTAGCTTTTAATCGCATAGGAAGAATTGAGTTTTGGGTGTAGGATGTTTGGACAAGGGAATTATCCTTCTCAGATCAGACATGGGCCTCCTGCACCACCACGGCTGCCGCCCCCGTCCTTGCCACCTTTTCAAGCACCACCAACTGGCGGCCCCAGTGGATTCCAGCAAGCACCTCATGGCACTCAACAAGTGTTTCAGCCGCTTCCTCTACAGATGCATCAAGATCTCCGACCTCCTCATCAGCATGGCTATCCACCTTCTTTGGCTGTGCAGGATACACGGCCTCCACCAACCATGCCTGTCAACATTGGCCAGCCATTTAGTCTCCAGCCTCCACTATCTTATGCTCAAGCTGGTCCAGGAATTTCGCATCCTGAACCTATGACTTGCCAAACTGCTAATCTCCTGCAGACGATGCCACACCCTCCAAGATTGTTTGCTCCACTGCCTGCACAGCTTTCTTCACAAGGACAAACTCCATATAGAGGCCCACCGCTTCCTCCAGTTCAACTTCATCATATGTCTAGACCTCCCCCTCCTCATCCTAATTCTACTTTTATTCCATTACCTCCTGTTCCGTTTAATTTATCTGGAAATATGGGTCTTGAGGAAGCCGAAAACCCTATGCTTGCTCCACCGCCACCGCCACCTCCTCCTCCACCCCCTACAGCCTAGCAGTCTTCCGGTCGTCCACTGTCTCCTCCTTGAGCCCTCTGGACGACCACTCCGCAACCTTGTGTTGAAAGTTGTTTATCTTGGGGTCGCCCATTCTTCAACATCGGGCGACCTCCGTAGTTAAGCCTTTTTCATCCGGTCGCTCCTCTTTCATCTTTGGTCGACCGATCATCCTCTGATCCCCTCTTCTACATGTATACTCCTCCTTTATCGGTCGCCCTCTCTACATCTTTGGTCGACCGTTTATGATTTTGCTCTTCATCACATGTATTCCCCTCTGATGCTGGTCGACCGCTTCATATGCTTAGGACGCACACTACACACATGTAGTTCTTCTGATATATATTATTGACTGGTCGTCCATTCCTTCAACTCAGGTCGACCACGACTCTGAACTTGAATATCATGTTACATAAATCAGCTCAACAAGTTCATCAGTACAGGCTGAGTTGACTTACAAATTTGTGATCATTCAAAATACTCGCGGGATCCTAGATTCAACATATGTTATTTAGAGAATTTTAAAACATGGATTCAAAAAATTAATTAATATAAAAGTTTATTTTACTCCTATATTTAATTTAAGATTAGAAAAAATAAGGATATTTGACTATACAAATTTATAACCTATCAAATCTCAGTTAATGGATTGAATTTTAAATTAGTTAATGGGCTTCATACCACACTCTGACCTTACTTAATTTTTTTCAAAAAAATTATCCAAACATCATGTTTACCATATGAGCCTATCTAACCCAACTTAGTCTAACATATCTCATCGAAACTTGTAATTCAAACATATACTTAGAGTCCATTTGGATTGAGATTAAAATTAAAAAGAATATGTACAAGAATACATGAACATATTCTAAAAAATTTAAATTAGTTAGTGTTGAGATTAAAGTACATAAAAAATAATTTAAAAATATTTAGGAAAAAGTGATGTTAAAATAATCTTAATTATATTTACTAGCACATATTTTTCAATAATAAATATAAATTTTATTTCACTACATTTATAATAACATATAATTAATTATTAATTATAAGAATAAGAAGAATTATGCATTACTCGTAATTTCTTAATTAGTTGATAATATTATATGATATGACATTATGTACGCCATCAATCTATAGGCTTAAAGTATTTAATTACAAACAATAATTAATTAATAGTCATAACATTAATAATTAAAAAAAATGAAAACTAAAAGAATTTAGCGATTCTTGTAGGGCTGAGCACAGACCGGGTCGACCCGGTTGACCAAAACCGGATCGACCCAAAAAACCGGGAAAATTCCCGGACCGATTTATAATCGGAGCGGATCCGATTCTCCCATCTTGATAACTCGACCGGTTCCGGGTCAATACCGGGTCCAAGTCTTGAAAACTCGATCCGTGATCTGACCCGATGGTTGAGCACGCGGGCGTCCATTGATCGAGAGATCAATGGAGGACGTCCGATGGTCGAGCGCACAGGCGTCCATTGATCGAGAGATCAATGGAGCAGACGTCCGTGAATGGAGCGGACGTCCGGTGATCAAACGCGCGGGNCCCCCTCCATCCTCACCCCCACCTCTTCCACCGTCGCCACCTCCGCAGGCACATCCCTTAATAAATTGTGATGCAGCTTTGCAGCCTTTGACTGTTGAAACTGGCACCCTAGAACATGCTTCTGTTGACACTAGAATTTCTCCTACACACAATGTCAAAATTCATGGGACTTATCTTGATGGGGGTTCAAGTCCTGGGAAGGAGATTTCTTCTAAAGACTTTCCATCACCACCCCCAAAACCAGTGGAAGAAGTAGTTCACAACATTGAGGCTGTTTGCCGGTGTATTGCAGAACAGGGTCCTCAATATGAAGATATGATTCGTGCAAAGGAGCCAGGAAACTCAAAGTTAGCATTTCTCTACGGTGGCAAACCAGGTTCTCCTGCTGCAATTGGATATGAATATTTTCAATGGATGAAGAAACATTACAGTTTGCAAGTCCGCTTTCATAAGGAACGTGAAAAGAGCGTCACATCCTTAAAACCATGTGAGCTGGTGTTTCCTAACATGCAGAATGAGGGTACAGTGAGTTCACCTGCCTCATCAGACATGGATATGGATGGTTAGTTTTTTTTCTCGTAGGAATACTTCCGTACCTGCTCATAGCTTACTCTTGCTTCTATTTTTTATTCTGGCAACATAAATAACAAATCCCTTTTTCCCTATATATGCATGCTTCTGTGTCATCCTGCAAGTGTGCAACTACCAAATTTTGTATCTCATTGGATTGTATTTATCTAACAACATAAATTTCTTCATGATGAATATATGCTTAGAGTTATCAATCAATTCTGTATATTTTTGTGATCATTCTTTTTGCGTGAACTTGTATGGACGTAGTGCCAGCTTGTCAGGATTTGTTGAAGTTAATTTTATGTTTCTGTTCAAAAGAAATCAACACTATGAGGAATATCTGTAAATAATATCTGCAGTTAAATCTCTTGTAATCTGTATTCCTTTTTTTAAGAGGTAATATTCTATTTTCTTTTACTCACAATTTTATCTAGTTATTTCGATTTGAATATGAGATCAATATTCGTAAGGTCATTTGATATGAATTCTGAGTATTACGTACTTTAGCAGCCTCAAGACATTGTTAATTGTTTCCTTGGATAATCATCATTCACTTTGTTTCACGCAACTGCATCTTTTAAATATTCATTAGATTATGTTCATCTATAGCTCCCATGTTTCATGTTGACCTAGTAGTGTCAAACTCTCAATTCTTTTCGATTACCTAGGGAGGTCCATGTTGATGGTACAAAGAATGATAAACTAGGAATAAATGTGTTGCACTAGATACTCGAATCCTTGACCTTGATAAGAAGAATCAAGACTCCAACCAGTTCATCTAGCTATCTAAGAACTGGTTGGTATTAATCTTTGTATTTTTAGTATCTGCAATATTGGGTGGTTCACTTTCTGATTTCATATTTCTCAAATTGGGAAAAGTTCATTTGTCATCATTCAGTGTCTTGACTGCATAGATAAATAATGAAATTTTTGTATCAGCTTTTTGAGTTAATATTGTGACACATTGACCATCTGGATTATTTTCAGATGACAAGGACTCTTCATTTATTGAAGATGTGAGTCCGATCAGGACCTCCTCTGGTGTGGTTGAGCCCCTCAAAGATAATAATTCAGAGAAACCTGTCAGATCACTTTCTGAATGTTCAACTTTGTTAAAAATGCCTTCCACTCAAGGTTGCAAATCCGTTGAAGATCAAAAGGAGCTTGGAAGAGATGGAAGTCCTTTATGGCATATACAAGGATATGCATCAGATGACAGTGCGGAGGATGATAAAAAATGCCCTGCCAGTGACCTAAGTCCTGCTAATGTTACATCATCAGTTACAGTTGGCTTTTCGAACATGTCTAAGGATAATAAAGATCAGCAGCCATCTTGTGATCTTAGGCTCAATCATGAACAGATCAACAAAGTTGAACTTCCGCATCAGTTGCATTCAAGACAACCTTCATCAGATGTACCAAGGGAAACAGATATTTGTGGTATTTCATCCTTGCAACATTCTTCATCTTCATGTCGCATTTGTCCTAGTGCTAATGAAGATAATTTGGGCAATGAGGTAGCAAACTTGGTGTCTTGTGAGAATGAAGATGCTGTTAAATCTGATGCTAATCGAGTTGAAGAAGTTAAACTGATTCATTTAAAACAGGACTCTGCTATACAAAAGGTGGATGAGTTTGGTCGTTTGGTAAGAGAAGGTGTTAGTGATAGTGACTCTGATGACATGCAGTATGATGAAAGACATGGTAACAACAAGGAAAAGAGGCGGAATCGCAGTCGATCACCTCAAGAAGGTAGGTATTGCCGGAGGACTCGCAGTCATAAGAGAAGAGTGAAAAGGAGCCGCTCTCGCAGGTGTAGTTTCTTTCAGCGCTGTTTGATATCTTTTACCATTATCCCTAACAAAGTGTCCTTGCCATTATATTAATATAGGTATTCTGTGTTTATTTCAACATTTTTATCCATGTTTCATTTTAATGTGCATCCATTCGGAAGACTAAAAACCAATTTACCATTTCTTTCAGCTTGTCCCCTAGGAAAAGGAGTAAGTCACCAAGGGTATTTAGTAGGAATAGTTTATCATCTAGACGCGACCAAGATCATCCTTCACAGTGCTTTAATTTTGCCCGAGGTAGATGCTTCCGAGGAGCATCTTGTAGGTTTCTCCACCGTGATGCTGGTAATAACAAGAGTAGGCAGCAGCATTATCAAGACTCCAGGAAAGATTCTGTCAAACAGGAGATGCATGATCAAGCTCCACATTCTTCTAGAAGAACTGTTAGTACAACAAAAACTGACATGGAAGCTACGAACAATATCCGGGAAGAGAAAATGTTGCATGCTCTTGATGAACACTCTAAACTTAACAACATGGTATCTGATGATGGAGTTACAGAGAATACTATCTATCATTCTGTTACAGAAGATTTACTGCCAAGAGGAGGGCTGGTTGTAATGGAACAGACTACTAATCAGTCTCTTAATGAATTGAGAAAGGAAGTAGAGGAAACAAATAAGATGGATAAATTGTTGGAGGTTCCTAAAAGCAGTCATGGAGTCAATGGTAGAACTTCAGATGAGTCTGCTTGTTCTCAGCTGGATTCTAATGGTAAATTTGAGAAGCTGAATAAATTTTTTAAAGCAGATTGTTACTCAGCTTATTTCTTTGTCTTTCTATTATCTTTTAACATTTCCTCTTAACACTATGTCTTGGCCTGATAATGTGTAATTTCTGTCTTTGTAGATTGTCAGGCATTTAAGTCTGTAGCTTCACAGAATCCAGTACTAGTATCCCAGTCATGCTCAGCAGAATCTCTACAGGCTGCTGCTTGTCAAAGACAAAGTTCACTTAACCCTCCACATACATTAATTGACTCTACAATGCAACCATCAGATCTGATATCTAGTTCTTCAAATCCAGGTAGCAACTTTAAGGAGCATCCTCTTGCAACTGATAGGAAGTCTACTTCCACGCTTCCTATTGACGGAATAACTGAATCATCGGTTTCACGACGCAATGAAGAGAATCTGCTGTTAGTTGCAACCGATCATCAGTCTCAGCTCTCCCAGTCAGATATATTTCCTTATCGGCCAGCAACAGACAGAGGTCACCTTTCCCAAAATTTTCATCCCCTGAATACCACGTGGTCTAATTTACCTATGCCAATGCCTTTGCATGCTAATCTACCAAGCACCCTTCCAAACACGGAGTACTCGAGCATATTCTTTCAGAAAAATGCTATGCCACCAAGGAATGATATTGCTCAGCCACAGATAAGGTCCTATCCACCAGTGGAGCCTACTCAACCTGTCTATCCAGTGGATTCATCTCGTCCGCCTCTCTTGCATATGGATCAACTTGGAGGAAAGTTTCCGATGAACAATCAACAGCCGAGACCATTAGCTAGAGAAGATTGGCTTTCACAGCCTGCAAAGACTGAGAATCCTCAAATTATGGATTCACTTCCTAGCCTTGGGCACACTCTTGCCCAGGGAAATACTGTACGGCCTCAGTCTGTGCCTTTCCCTGAAGAGCAATTCCCAACATCTTCATCACTAACAAGAGGTAGTTTTCAACCAAGATTTCTCTCTCTGGAAGTACATCCTTTTGTAAAGGATTTGCCTTATTCAGGCCATCAACCTCCACATTGGCAACAACATGCTTTAAGTGGTACTTTTCCTTCAACTCTTGGTGGTGCAGGCACAGTTCTGAATTCTATAAAGAAATTACCATCAGAAATGAATCTTCCATCGTCAATATCTAATGTTGTACTGCCTAAAACAGCAATCTCGACTCACTACAACCCTTTTGCATCGACTTTTGAGCATGGGCCAGCTTATGCAAAGTTTGACCCAGTTGGTTTTCCTGGTTCAAGAATAACAGCTTCACCGGTTAAAGTCGGACGACAAGGAGAGCAGTTCTTGCCAAGCATCAGTAGTTATGCTCATGAAAATGCTGAAATCCTTCCTAAAGTGCAAAAACAGATTCCCACAGAATCTGATGCTGGTGCTCCATATGATCCCTTATTTGATAGTATTGAGCCATCTTCTGACCGAATTAAGAGCCATGTGCGAAGCCTTTCTGTTGCAGATGCTGGCAGCAGCCTGACTAATCCTCTTGATGCTGAACATGGTAAGAAGCACAGAAGGGACCTGGTTCCTGAACCCAAGTCAGAAGTTGATGACTTTGGTGAAGTGGCAACTGATGCTGATGTAGATGCTGCAGAGAATGATAGCCCTCAATTAGTTGATGGAAAAGATTGGAGCCCAGGCATTCCAGTTGATTTTGGTAATACAGGTGCTGGAGAAATTGAAATAGATCAGGTTCGTTCACCAGGGAAGACCAAGAAAAACAAGGATTCCAGGTCAATGAAGCTTTTCAAAGTTGCCATTGCAAATTTTGTCAAGGAAGTGCTTAAGCCATCATGGCGCCAAGGAAATATGAGCAAAGAAGCATTCAAGACAATTGTTAAGAAGACAGTTGACAAGGTTTCTGGAGCGATGTCAAATCACCGGCTACCGAAGTCACAAGCAAAGATCAATCAATATGTAGAGTCATCACAGAGAAAATTGACGAAGCTGGTTATGGTAAACTCAGATTGTGTATATCTAGTTCTTGTTCTCCTTGAATGTTTCTATTGTGTTCTGCTTTTTCATTTTTTTAAGACTTCTGTTTCTTAATAGACTGACCTAGTTAAAGCTGTATAATACCATTCTGTTTCAGATTTTTGAATTTAAGTTTTTCATTTCTTAATTCCTGCTAAATATTCTATCCTAACAGGACTTCAAGACTTTGCAATTTTAACATTTTTCATGTTTAAATTCCATATCTGTCTTTGAAGAAGGAAATGGTGATTATGGAATTTGGGTAGTCACCACATTGTATTAAAACTGTGGATTAATTGCATATCCCGGTTCTGATCGAATTTCTTCAATGTGGTTTTGTCAAGACACCAAAAGTTTTAACTTGTCAAGATGTTTCGTTTTTTCTGCTTTTGGAACATCACCACCCTATGATAACTCCCTCAAAAACTAACTCTCTATCTTCTCAAAAAAAAAAAAAGAAAAACCAACTCTCTATGATACATGATTTTTTTTTTCCTTTCTACATGATTTGTTACCTTGTCACAGTGTAGGTATCTTAACCATTTTGGTCTTCTTTGCAGGGCTATGTTGATAAGTATGTGAAGATGTAGATAATGAGGACATGCCAATTGAATTCAATGTGGCACAGAAAAATTTCTCTTCTGGAAGTTCCATCCTAAGAAGTTAAACCTGTTGCTGCCAGGAAAAAGGGAAAAAGGAAAACAAAAGAACCAAAGAGAACGAGGACTTGAATAATGAAGATTACTGAAACTTTTGTTTTCCACATAGCTGCTGTCATATTGACCTCTCACCAGTGTTTCTAGAGGAATTGTAATATTTCTTCTCAGCTCTAGGTGAGCAAAGTCATATATGTATGTAACTTGCATTTCTGGGTTGTAACTGCTTTGTTTCTCATGTCTGCCAATTTTTGTGGAATCTGAACATTCTATCAGTAAGTTCCTCAATTTTATACATCTTGTCATTATGGCATTGACAAATCTTATTAATGCACAGAGGATTTGATGATGTCAGAGGACTGCGGACAATTATTAATGATTTTTGAAAATGTTGACCCTCGATAAAGACTATTACTTTCTACAAATGACTAGTCATTCATAATTCTTTTTCTGCTCAAGATAATTCATGTTTGAGCTTTTGTAATTCTGCCTTGTGAAAGTTGACAAAGGATTTTTTGTTCGTTCACTTTTGTCTCCTATCGTTATGTAGCATGATCAGATCAATATTTACCTTTGGAGAACATCATTACTTGATGCAAGTTACTCTATTAATAATTGTTATTATAACAGAAATGAGTTCTTCTAAAAAAACATGACACAACTTTCCAAAAAAAAATACATGAGTTTGAAGATTAGAACATGCCTGTTCCACAGGGACACTGTACTAAGACATCATTTACTTGTGATTACTGAAATATCAAAATTATTGTAAGAAAAGAATAATGAAAACTTATTGTGCTTATAAATTGCAGCATGATACGTGCTAGAGGTGTGCGTGGAAATGGTGTTTTGATGCCTTTTCAGGCATGTTTACATCTTTGCTCTATTAAATTTATGTTCTTTTTGGTTTTACACATTAATACTTCCTAAGATTGGTTGATTTCACCATCCTATTATTCTTCAATGACTCCTATGCACCTCTGGTATTTATCACTACTACAATTTCTGGAGTGATTATGTTTGTTTTTTTTCCTTTGGATTGATTGCTTCTGTCGTTTCGCCATTTGGTGAACTTTGACGCGTAGTTCCTTCTGGGATTTGGATAAGGTATGGTAGTTGGTCTGCAGCTATAACATTGTCAGTTCAATTCTTTATTTAGGAAGAACATTGTCAATTCAATTGAAGGGCATTTATCTTCCAATCTATCAAAACAAAGTATGACATATTTTGGATATTGCCTTGATCAATTTTAGTTACTTGTTTTGCAATCCTTTATTTATGTGGACAGGGGAACTTGATTAACCTGCTTTCGAACTTTTCTGCCTTCAAATGTTTCTAAACGAGATGGAAATGCAAATTAGTCCTTGTTGCAATTCTGAGGTACTAGGGCCACTTTCCTTCAAGAGATGCTTTACTTTATATGCTTCATATTTTCAGCATGGTTTCACCATGTAGTGGAACACATTTAACTCGAATGCTGATGTAGATTCAAAGTGTCTCCAGTATATTGCAGATGTAACTATTTCTAAAGTTTAACTTGCATTGTCTTCTAGAGAGCATGGTTTCACTATGTAGTGGAACACATTTAACTCAAGAGAGCATGGTTTCACTATGTAGTGGAACACATTTAACTCGAATGCTGATGTAGATTCAAATGTCTCGAGTATATTTCAGATGTAACTATTTCTAAAGTTTAACTTGCATTGTCTTCTTGTTGTATAATTCAGTTCTCTTAACAATTTTAAAAAAGATGATTGATTCCTGAAATGCTGTTGTCTCATTAATCATGTAGTTCTATTCCATCCAGCAGTCTTATAGTTGTTTGACGATATTAATATATTATTTTATCTGTTGTTTTAGCTGAATGTGATATTTGCTCAACTAATGAGCATGGAAATTTGGGCAGGACTCTTAGATGACCATGTCGCATGTATGTATCTGAAAACAATCTCGTGTTGATATCAGTAGGCTTCTTTTTTTGTTTATCCAATTCTGGTATAATCTAAGAGAACTTTCTTTCTGTCTTCTGGGTGGTTACTAGTTTAGGTAGATCTCTGGGGACCTCCTGATATTTCTTCTGGGTGGTTACTATTTTAGGTAGATCTCTGGGGACCTCCTGATATTTTGTCACTAGAGTCATTTTCAGGCACAGTTGCTTTGATTTGACAATCATGTTACAAAATGATACTTGTTTCTTATTGGAAATGGCTTGTGTAAAGAAGTTGTGCATGTTTTTCGGTGTTAATTTGTGTTGCTGTGTAATTTACTGGTGTCATTCAGAAAAAAAAAGATTCTTGATATAATAATAAATTCGGATTCAATCTAAAGCTGATAATAATATGGGAATGTTTATTGTTTGTTCTTGGCCATCAGATTGCAATATACTAAAAGTAGAGACTGAGCTAAGCACGCGTTTGACTCATGGATGCTGAAGCATCATAAGGTGAACTAAACACATTCTTGAACTTATCTTATTATCAGCAAGCGTGTCTTATTGAAGGATATTGCTAATTTCCCCTTAACCATGTGTTTTATTGAAGCTCCGATGTCATTGTTTTTTTCTACTCTGCTAGTTGGAGTACGGAGGTTCTTGTAAAGTTGTGCATGTTCTTGATGATGCTATTTTATCCTCTCCTATACATATCCTTTATCTTCCTTTGATGAAGTCAGATCAAAGGAGAGATGCATTCACTGAATTGTTGCTGCTATCTCGTTGCATTCATTGCTCATCATTAACTTGTTATTTCAGGACTCAGAAGCCCGTCCAGGATGCTGCTCATTTAATGGATGATTGATTTGTGCCTGAAGATTCGAGGAAACCTGGATTTGTTTTCTCATTCCTTGTAAATGCCTCGAGAACTCTGAACACTCCAAAATCTCTTATCTTCTTGGCACTAGTAGTTGAATCATGAAGGATAATAACTATGAGAATTCCTGTTTGAGCTGGAAATACAATTCAGGCTTTAACAGACTATTGAACTCGATAGCCTGCTGTCAAAGGTTCCTTTTCCACTCTTAATATCTATCTGTTTCTTGCCTTATTTTTTGAGTTATTTCTTTCCTTCTTGACGCCATCTTTATATGCATTCAAGAAGAAATCTTGCCATGGAGTAGGTGCTTAATACAAGTGTAAATTTTCACAGTAGAGCAAAATGATAAATCATAAATGCAAATAGTTTAGCTTTCCCTAAATGTGATACAGACCAATCATGCAAATTAGATGCCTATGTATCTTTCATCTTGCCTGTTGATTAATGCGGAGTGGCAGAGTTTCGATTTTTTTTCTCTTTTCTTTTTCTTGTTTGTTGCCGTAGATAGATTTTTTTTTAATTTTCATATGCGTGTTTCGTTGAAAATAATTAGTAATGATTCTTCATTTTTTTTAGAATGAGAATTTGTTTACATTTCCATAGATTTCTTGTGATTTGTTTTGTTTCTTTTTGCTTTTATGGGCGACTTCAAATAGTTTTGAAGATCAAGGGTTGGTATCTGAACTCCCAACAAAATGGGTCACAAATTGAGAACGCATCTCAGTAAAACGAATTCTTCTACCAACCAACTTTTGGTTGGAGTAGTGAGTCCAGACAGAGTGTGATGAGTTAGTTTAATTATCTTTATAATGCCATTCATTTAACTTCTTCTATCACCATTTTGATTCAGTAACCTTTTTTTTTCCTTTTATGATCTCCCATTTTTATTTATTATATTAACATAGTTTCTTTGATTGCCCATAAACTTTCTAGTAGCTAAGACATCCCCTATTCACTTTCATCCAGGTTCGTGTCAGCCAAGAAATAAAAAATAAAATAACATGACTTCTATAATATATTATCAATTTACTCATGCATCTTTCAAAGTGATGGACTTTGATCCCTTTAATCTTAAGATAATCTAATCCCTTCCAAGGTAAAGTACTTAATTATTTTATTTCGTTGAAAGTTACTTTGAATTCAACTTTTATCATAGATGGAAAAAAATGTTAAAGCCTATTAAAATGCAGTTGGTAATTAGGAGATCATTCTCTTCCTCTTCCAATGATATCAGTTTTCGATGATTTCTTCCAATGATATATTGAATTAGCTTCATTATCCCTTAACTTGTATCGGCCTGCTACCAATTGAGTTAACTTTCATACTAATTGAGCTAACCGAGATCAATAAATAGTGTAGGGGTGTTCACCGGATCGGATCAACCCGACAATTCGAACCGATCCAATCTCAATTGGGTCGGATCATTGGTCGGATCGGATCCGAACCGATCCAATCATAATTCGATTATCAATGGGTCAGGTATGAGTCTCAATTTTTCGAACTCGATCCAATCCGATGATCCATAATTTTATTAAATTTGAATCAATTTATTCATGATAAGAATTTTATATTACTTTAAAATTAAAATATATTAAAATTGTATACTTTATATTCTTTAAAATCGGTACGAACCTTTAAAATAATATATTTCTTTTTTTTAAAAAAATATAATTAATGTTAAATATTATAAACATAATTAAAAATATATGAAAAAAATAATCAGGTAAATCGATGATTCGATCCAATCCAGTCTGATCCAATGGAGATCGAATTGAATCGAATTCAATGACTAACTTGTTATCAATCCGATTCAATTCAATCCGAACAAAATCAATCGGGTTCGATCAGATTTGAGTTCGGATCAGGCGAAATTTGACCCGTGAACACTCCTAAAATAGTGTGTACTTTGGTGTCAGTTTTTTTTTTCTTTTTTGACTTCATTTTTCAGAAAGTATATATGTTTCATGTAATCATTGGTATGATAAGTACTAATGTTTATAAGCATTTTAAGTGTTGAAATTTATTTTAAAGCACATATAGTTATATGTTTGGATAAATTGGCTGATAATATCAATAAGTAATTATAATATTTATTAAATTAAATATTGATTAAAATATCTTTAAAGTCATATAATAATAATGTTCAAAAAAATATGAATAAAAGAATAATATAATTGGTTAAAAAAAGTCAATAACTTTGAGGATCTACTTATTTTTTTCAACTTATAAATTGTTACGCTAATGAATTATATGTAATATACTAAATAATTACCTCTTAAATAATTCATTTAAGAAAGAATTTATATTAGGTTAATTATTCTATTTGATAATTAATTTAATTTAGATATGGCATCCTATTTATCTTTGAGTTATTATCTTAATTAAAAATTAAATTGAGTAAATTACCCTTTGAGCAATATAAAGTAAAATGATTTGTTTATATTGTCCTATTTGCTCTTGGAATTAATTAGATTAGAAAAAACTGAGTATGCTAAAACTTAGTAGTTTGATTAGTATTAGACTAACACATGTAATTAGTCAATTAATACATTTGTCTATACTTCTCATCTAACGAACTTATATATATAGATATGTGGATACTCACTACAAGCTTAAACTTGTACAATAGTTTATTAGTCTAACTTTTTTTGGGTCAAAGATATAATCAATTAACTAATTGTATCTTCTCTCTTAGATAATAACCGACTACTCCTCCTATATAAAAGCCTATACTTATCTTATTTGGTTCAAGGGGGAACTTAGTTAAAGGCTAAAAAATGAAAGTTCTACAATTAGCTAAGAACAAGCAAGGATTAATCAAGATATGTATGGGTGAATCTAATTATTTTTATTTTTGTGATGATTTAAATTTTTGAACAATATAATTTAAAGCTGAATAATTAACTTGTTTAGATTTGTAGAGAATTAAATTATATAGGTTATGATGTGAAAGTACGTTAGAAAACATATTTTGTGTGAATAGGTAGCTAAATGTTCACCTCATCAATAATATTTTTTTATAATGTTCCAAAAATGATGAAAGTTTCTTGGAATGACCCTTTAGAAAACTAGTTTCTACAGAAGAAAGATTTTTTTAAAAATCAAATGTAATTGAAAAGTTATGAATTGATTAGTGAGCATGAGCCTTGTTGGCGGGGATGAATAAGTAGACCTAATTAAAAATCACACTATAAATTTTCTACTTGGAGATAAAATATGAAATTTAGAGATAAAAAACTTTACATAATCAAGGTTCCAATCCAAGTAGAATAATCTCAAAATCATTTGTTTAGTGTGAGTTATGAGAAAGACTAGTTATACCTATCAATTTTTAGAATTATAGCTTGAACACTATAATACATGTAATAATGGAAATTTTTGTAAATAACTCATGAGGTAGAAAATCTGAAATTAATATATATTAAATTTTTCTGAGTCTACTTCCAAACAAAATTAAATTCATTAGTGAAAACTAAAATTAAATATTTCACTATGTGTCAAGCTTTCAAAATGTGTAGTTGACTTAATTGATCAACTAGTTTATCTTACTTAGTGTTGATTATTTATTTCATGATAAATTATAAAAATTTAAATTATTTATTTATGAATAATTACTCCTCAAACTAATTATTTTTGAGAGTTGATAAGAATGAGTTATGCATCATTATTTGATTACCATTTGTATTAGTAAAATAATTCAAGAGATAAATATTATGAAATGTTATCCATATGATTAGTTATGATTATTGAATTTTGATGCATATTTCTGATCAATTGTGCTTTATATGTTTCAAATGTCGATTTTGAATTTCAATATCTATCATATGACCTTACGTGCTGCAATGAGACTAATAAGTGAAATATCAATGATACACTGACAATAGAATTTAAACAAAATGCCACACGAAATAATATATAGGGCTACCTTTAAAATTCATCTGTCAGGATTCATAAGTAATGAAATTATTAAGTGACTCAGATGAGCAAGTTCAACGGAGTAATGGTCCAAAGAGAGATCTATGGTGCATCAATATGTGAGATGATGTCGTAAATGTCAACAGCGAAAATATTATAAGCAAAGATAATAAATGAAAATAAAAGATATGAACATGTGATTTGCTTTTATTTGATCTACTTATGCTATCATATGTGTTTCTTAAAAGGAAAAAATGTGAATTATGGATATTTATGTATATGGATTGATCATGCTTACATGTGGTCTTATGTTTTTATGAATAATATTTACGTACATTAGATATTTAAGAATTTTAAATTTTGTTATATGCATTTAATTTGTTTATTAGCCATACATACAAGCCTTTGCTCAGGGGAGAAATACCATATTTTTTCTCTGTGCTTAGATCATATAAATTAAGAAATGACAAGTGATGGTTAACGTTCATGATGTCATTTTGCACATGAAATGAGTTTTAAATAAATAGAAAACATTTTGAGTTTCAATACTTTCGAATAAGTTATTCATGGATATGTACACCATGTATATATATGTGTATGTTGTGGTCATTGTATCATAATGTAAAAAATATATTTTAAGTTATTACTACGATATATTTTGGTTTGTGTTTTTTTATCTATTATGATGCATGTGATGTTTTAGTTTTATAACTTTGAAGAGATATTATATGTTTGAATTTGTTATTATGTGTCAACTATGATGGTCCGGGCTTCGAGATATGTTATAAATAACTTACGCTTTCTTGAGTCCTCGGGTCTATATAATTAATGATATTGAGCAAGGTTCCATGTGCAAATGTCATGAGCATCCATTCGAAGATTCAATATCCAATTCTATCGCTTTGTAAGTTTTATATTGATTTTGTTTGTCAATGTTAATTAGTATAAACAAATTATTTAACTTGTGAATATAGATGGATGCCAACCACTCTAAAGATGAAATTGCACCTAATGTACAACAAGCCATCATTAATAAATTGATGGATATGATTGAGTCTATGTAGAAAGATAAGAGTGTTAATGACTCTACTGACAAGAGTGTATCATTGATACTTTGATGAATTTATTTATGATTATTAGAGTGTTGGGAATTCTAATGTTATTTCGATCAACGAGTATCTCACTTCTTTATTTTTTGTTGTTTGCATCTAGGACTTATATTCATACAAGTGAATTGAATTTCATTTAAAAGTGATCACATTTATGGGAGCTATGATTTCTAGAAATTATATATGTGGGTGTTAGTGAAAAAATTGTTAAGATATGCAAGTTGATATAATTTTGTTGCCCATGATAGACATTAATGTCATTCTAGACGTGGTTCTTTTATTCTAATATGATTTTTAACTCTTGTGTAGAGAAAAGAAAATACAAGTTGATAAAAAAAACTAATGGTTCAAATTGGTAATCCACGGGCTTCCAAATAAGGATAATCATCTCTCGTCCAACGTGTTGCACTCTATCCATCATGTAGTCGCACGTATAACTTAAGTCATTTATTGTGAATGGTGCTTTTCAGCTTGTTGATGTCGAATTGGGACATGTTTGCTATGTGGCTTTTCTTCCATACTTGTTTAGAGTATAAAGAAAGAAAGAAAAGAGTCAATCTAGAATGCATGGAAACTGGGGACTTCGTCCAAGTCAAGTCCCACACTTCACCCTGAAACGCTTGGGCACGTAGGCGGTGAATCGAGTTGAAAGTGCACAACACATTAAGATCATATT
>LTAE01006004.1:4170-26739 GCA_001647135.1 Pontederia paniculata | reverse complement strand
AAAAATCTAAACTAAAATTTTATCTTTACATTAATATTTTATAATTTCTTTTCCAATCTTGAAGCATTATATAATTTAATGTCCTTAATTTTCTTTCGATCAATTTTTTTAAGATATATACTTAATTATATAAATTATATTATATAATTATTTTAGTAATGTCCGTGCATCGCAAATAATAATAATAAGAACTTATCAGTAAGATCGTTAATAACCTAAATCATGAAGGGTGATTAATTACTTTTTTTTAAAATAAAAAATGATCATTAACGAATGTTAACGAAAGCAATCTCCTCTTGTAAATTTAGCTTTATTCTCCTCATCAAAGAAAATATTAGCACCATCATATCAAGTTAGAGACATCAACACCGTACGATGCAAAACCCTAGAAGGCGGAGAGGTCCTTCAATTGATATGCACCGCCTAAACTAAAAAGGTCGCTATTTCCTCCCACATACATCTCCTCCTCCCCAACTCTCCATCGTCAGCCTGCTACTCACCGTGTGCATCCAGCAGCCACCGTGCATTCTGCCGGCCATCAGAAACTGACGACAGTACTGTGCCGACCGCCGGCGCTTCATCCCTCAGCCACTACAAGAAAAAATAAATTTTCTTACAGAATATTTTGACGGAAATAAATCCCTCAGAAATACCTGCAAATATTTCTGAGGAAAAATATTTCCCTCAGAAATTTTGACGGGTCCACTCACCCGTCATAATTTCTAACGATTCAAAGTATTGTCAGAATTTCTGACGATTCAAAGCATCGTCAGAATTTCAAACGGAGTACGCGTCAGAAATTCTGACGGGTTCCTCCGCCCGTCAGAACGTCCACCCGTGACTCGCCACTCGTGACCTGCCACACGTGAGCGCCACCTGTGAGCGATAGCGAAGTCCGTGAAGAAAAACTATTTTTTATTTTGAGGGAATTTTTCCCTCAGAAATTCCGTCAGAAAAAACCCATAAATATCTTCCGCCTTCTCTTCTCCCGCTCATGATCGATTTCGCTCCCGTTCCATCTTCTTCTTCTTCTCCCGTTCCGGCTCGCGATTTCGCTCCCATTCCATCTTCTCCTTCTCCCGTTCCGTCTCGCGATCTCGCTCCATCTCCGACGGTCTTCTTCTCCGGCGGTCTTCTCTGACGGTCGTTCATTTTTCCGCTCACGAAAAAGGTAATTTTTTCTCTCCGACTGTCTTCTATTTGCACGTGGCACGCGCACGGTCGCCGCCGGACCCTGCGCGGGTCACGCAGGGTCGCCGGCTGACCTTGCGCGCGGTCGCGCATGGGCTCCGTAGTAAATTATATGTATGTGTGATAGTGGGCCTTAGTAAATTAAGCTTGTGTCAAATTCAAACCCGACCCATAAAAAAATACTTTTCATTGGGTTAGCTTTTTAGTTGACTTGAGCTTATTTTTTTATTATTTTAATATGTTCAGGAATAAAATAGTTTAAAAATATTAGTATCTAAAATTTAAAAGACTGAGTTATAGCTATTGAAATTATTTAAGTAACTTTAAATAAGATAAGAGTTAATTCCATCTTTTTTCCCTTAATCAAAGTTTATTTCCAGTTTATGCACTAAACTTCAGTAGTGCTAGCTTACCTCTCATCAACTTTCCAAGTACTTCCACTTAACTCCAATTACATAAATTTTAAATCTATTTACCTTTTTGCCCTTATTTAATTTAATTAACTTTATAATTTTAATTTTTTTGTAAAAAATCAAATGGTAAGTGAAGAAGATAATGTGAAGAGTGGTTCCATTTATTTGTTCATTTTTTAATATTTCAAGTTTAAAAATTAATTAAATAAGGGTAAAAAAGTAAATATGTAATTAAAAATTAATAAACTATAAACATTTGGGGAGAAAGTTGAAGCGACGTGGAGGTGGAAAATAGAATTAACCTATAAAATAATGATTAATATTAATATCTTTGGGTCAAATGTTATCATATTCTCATATGATAATATTTTATTCAAAATTTTTATAGCCTGGAACCTGAAATTGATCCCGTTGGACTCATGCTCATCCTAAATATATAATCATTATATTTTTTTTAACAAACATTACCACTAATTTTGTTTATCATAGCTAAGCCGTGTCCCCATGACTCATGCTTCAATTGACAAAAATTCTAGTGTGCTTTTTGAGGATGGAAATAATTTCCAATTTGTATCCAAAAAATACATGACATTGTATAAAGAAAGAAAAAAATTGAAAATAAAAAGATACATAAATCTTATTCAAATTTGAGATACTCAAGTTGAGAGATAAATTATTGCACCACATCTTTGTTCTTTGATTTGAATTTTGAAATATATTGACATGCACATTGATGTAAAGAATTTCATATATTTTAGTTTGAAAATTTTATTTAATAATAAAATACTTAGTTTTTAATCTATTAGCTCTTAAGTCATCACTTACTTCTGCATTTTCCAATTATTAGTATTGAAATGTGTTATTGAAAAAATTGTAAAATTGATCCGCTGACCCATGAATCCAACCCGATGTTGGTCGGTTCGGGTTGAATCAAATTTTAGTATCAAATTTAATGAGTATTTTATTTTAAAAAAATAAAAGTTATTTTTTATTAATATTGTGTATATTTAATTTTATTCTTCAAAATAAAATGCTAATATAAACTACAATTCATGTCAAACGATTTTGTAATGAAGAATAACTAACCAAACCCAAGTCTTATATCACAAGTTCCCCCTCTTGCATCGATCTAATCCCGCCCTTCGCTCCCCCTCCACCTCTCGCGTCCTTCAACATCCAGCCGCCGGAGAACGCCGCCAACTTGCCGGAACAGGGAAAGCCGCCGGAATCGAGTAAGAATCACCCTCCTATTTTTGACGTCGTCGTCGTCCTGTTCGCAATCAACTCGATCCGCGATTTCCAGCTCGCCCTAGTTATTGGGGGCAAAACCCTTTTGATGACACGATCTTGCTATTTATCATGAGGGTTTCATGTGATTTATACATTTAGTGCGCTTTTTAAACTCTTCTTATGCGTATATATATTTTTTTAATTTCATGCTTAGGGTTTAGCCATGTCAGGAGAGGAGGAGGAGAACGCCGCAGAGCTCAAGATTGGCGACGGTGAGTCAGTCAAATCTTTATCTGATTGCTTTTATCTTTGCAAGATTTGTATCCTGAATCGCTTTAAAATATCAACGGTTAAACTTGATAACAAAAAGCGTGTACCTTTTTATGTAATCGCTGTGCTAAGTAAATTTATTATCATCTTTATACTATTTTCAATTAGTCATCTACACATGTCCTGTGTTCCTCGTTACTAGAAACCATGCAGTAAAACCACATTTCTTAGCTTAGATGTGCCATTTAATAGAATTTCAGTCACTGTTTGGATTATTGCTTTGTAGTCTTTTAGTTCATTTAGTGGTTGAATTTGCATTATTTACTTTTCCCTGTTTGGTACAGAATTTCTGAAGGCTAAATGCCTCATGAATTGTGAGGTTGCGCGCATTCTTGACCACAAATATGACCAGATTCAACAAATGTCTGATGACCCCTCAAACCATATCTCACAGTGAGTTTCTTTATACCAGACTGCACATTTCTTTTGCGGTTTCATGGTTACTTATTCAGCAACCATGGGGATTGTAGTCGATGTATTTATCTTTTCTTTCTTTCTACCAGGGTGTTTGAGAAGTCAATGCAATATGTCAAACGCTTTAGCCGCTACAAAAATCCTGATGCTGTGAGACAAGTTAGAGAGTATCCTTTACTTTCTAGTGGTTCATGAGTAAAAAGAATATATGATCTACGAATGTAGCATAGGAAATATTTCAGTTGAAGAAATTCTTTTTAGCTCCTTAATTCATTGTCAGAGTTTTGAGCAGATACAAATTGGCCGAGTTCGAGGTATGGATCTTCTAAGGATGATTTTAAAAAAGAAGCTATTTAACTCCTTTCGGAAAATGTTGTATTTCTGTTAATGCTTATGCCCTCTTTGCAGCTTTGTGTCCTTGGTAATCTTTGTCCGGAAACTGTTGAGGAAGCTATTGCGGTGGTTCCATCTATCAAGGTAGAGTTTTGTGGACTACTTGGACTGATACCTTTCCACAATGGTTATTGAATTTGTCATTGTGCTATTGTTGAGCGACTTTCCTTCTCAATACAAAAAAAGGTTTCTAAAAATTACGAAAAAAGGCCAAACAACATCGTGATATGTTGACATTTTGTCGTGTTGACAATGCTTTGGCCCAATAGTTTCACTAACGGGGTCAAGTTCTCTTGCCAACAAGGGATCAATCCCTTGGGACATCTGCAAGGTATTGCTGGCATTTGAACTTCATTTTGGCACTACTATTGTCATATAAAATGTGTTTTCATTATTCCTGTAAAAAGAAATAAATTGACTACATAGTGAATGTTGCAATTTTGATAGTTGGTAAAAGCATTGCCCATTTTTATGGCTTTTGTTAAGTTTTTGATATTATGAACTCTAAATTTTTTCACCCATAGTATAAAATTAAATGGATGCTTGTGTTTATAATAAAAAATGCAACCCTACATTGTGTTTAATTGGCATGTAATTTCATCTTATGTCATGTGAATCTTGTAAATGCTAGTATGTCTCCTTAAGTAATGTTAATTATTAATATCATCATACCAACTTGTATAGTCGCCCTTTTTCCTTTCAAAAAAAAAATATTAATATCATCATCATCATCATCATCATCATCATCATCATTATCTTGTAAAGTTGTGCTTTCACGCTTTGGCTACAAGTTTCCCTTGCATTAAGCTGGTCACCAGTAATATTGTAAGTCTATGGGGTAAATTAATTCAAAAGCATAAACTAAGATTTATTTCTGTAGATGGTGCTCCTCCATGATATTTTCTCCAAGTCCTAACTAAAATTGCTAAGTCTATTTCTGTGGTGGTTTGTCAGTTGATTTACATACATATATTTAATTTCAAAGCTTCGTTGTTAATAGGTTTGCATAATAGTGTCTTCAGTTTATTAACTTTTAGACACTTGATAAAGTGTCTACAATCAATTAATATTGGGGTCGATAGATCACCTCAAGGATATATGTATATTTAGTTTGGCCATGCTAATATTAAGTTACTTTGTTTCTTTGTTTATGTATATGAGATGCTTAAGCAGGGGGATGTTCCAAGTAGTATTCATTTAGAAAAAAAGTTGAAAAGACAAAAATCTATAACAAGATATCAAAAGATAGCACATGATATGGGTAAAAATCTATCATAACTTGGTGTCTTAATAATTCATCTATGAATTGAAAGGAGAGGTTCTGAAGTTATCATCGCTAAGATGGAGTTCCGTAATGCACTTGATTTGAAAACTTGCAATATGGAAGATAGTGTCATTTTGATGTATGTATTGAGCACAACAATGTACTTTGAAAATGGAATACTTGTATTAGTTAAAATATGAATGCAGGCGATAAGTTATTCTGTTCTGACCAACTTCATGTCAAAATCACCATTAGGAATTATGCAGTGTATCATTATTTGTTTGATTTTGCCTGTGCAGGTTGATCAAAACTAATCACTCGTATTTCTTTTCTTGGAGTATTGTTCTAAGTTCTACTTTGTTTATTCCTTTTTTTAATCTAAAGCTTGTCCGATAGGGCTTCAGTACTCATCACTTCATGCACACATTTGACTGGGGGGGATGGCAAAGCAAGCTTGAAATTTGAAAGTGATATCATATCTAGTGAATGGATTTTACTGTCAGTATATTGGACAAAAGATTTTGTGATGCCTTTGTTGGTATCATGTTGATATATTGTTTGTTTTCCTTGATATTATGTTCTACTCTAAATAGATTCTGCGATCTTTATTGTCATGCTTATACCTTCTTGGCTGGATGTAGTACAGAGCATTTTTTAGCTGTATGCTGCCTCTGTGCACATGCATTTGCATTATGTTGTTTCTGGTTTTTTATTACACAAGTCCAGTAGAAAACTTCGTGTGGCTACTGGTGAAAATTATCTTAAGTTTTCTTTTGTTTTGACAGACCAAAGGACGGATGCTCGAAGATGATGCAATTGAGAAAATGTTGCATGATCTCTCTCTGATAAAGAAATTTGAGTAGCTTTGTCTTCTGCATCAGAAAAACTCACGCTTCTGAAGGAATTTGAGTTGTCGGCAAGGGGTTCATATATATGGATCCAAGATCCTATGGACAATGGCAAAGATGACCATATTTGTGTCAGAAACTCGTAGTTATGTCTATACAATTATGTCAGGAATTACTCTACGAGATTGCATGCAAATTGGTAAAGCCTTTGTGCTTGTATTAAGATATATTAATCGATTATCTTGCTTAACGTTACTAAAATTAAGTTTGGATTGAGGGAAGATAATAGGAAATGAGGTGGATGTTCAAGTTTCTTTGACCCACTTCGTTTCTTATATTTCTTTTATGTTAAAACATGGGTAGTTCGACAATAGACATACATCTAGTAATCTAGTTATATATGAACATGAGTAATATGAATCATAAGTATGTATTTCCTGTGTATAATAAAAATGATAATGTGATGTTATCATGACAAATCTTTATAATAAGAAATAAGTAACGCAGTGAACACGCTGACCATGAGCATTAGGTGGTGCTTTCTTAATGATAAGGGCATGTTTGAAATTTTGTAAATTTTTTTGACGTTTTGAAAAACTATAGTAAAACACTTTTCAAGTTTGAAAAGTGTCTTATAACAGTTTTTTTTCGTTGTAAAAGTATTCTAGGGGCTTGTTTGGAAGTCCAGTAATTTTAAAATATTTAATTATTATATTGTAATATTTTTTGTTGACAGCCTTTTTTTATAAATAAGTGTTTGACACTAATTTTTGTCGAATAAAAATATAATGTAATAGATGAAAAATGTCTTAAAATAATTATCTACTTTATAAATTTTTTTCTTCTCTTTTCTCTCTTTTATCCTTTTGTAGTTACAACATATGTAGAAAACTTAGAATATTTTTATGTCGTAAAAGAATTATTGTAAGACACTTTTGGAACAATGTCTTACTATAGTTTTTCAAATGTCGAAAAATTTTACAAAGTTCTCAAATAAGTCCAAAGTTTTTTAAATGCGTTGTAACTACAAAAGAATAAAAGAGAGAAACGAGAAAGAAAAAAATACGGAGGTACGAGTCGATAAGTATTTTACGATAATTTTCTTTTCATCCGTAAAAAAAATGTCAAACACGTAAAAAAAATTGTTAACAATGATTAAATACTTCAAAATTACTAAACATCCAAACATACCCTAACTATTTAAGATTTTTGGTAATCTAAATCTAAAATTCTTTGGGCTCGCAGCCAATCTGAATTGCTAGTGTTTTTTCAAATTATGATTCAAGTTTTAATTTTATTTATATTTATTTTTTTTATATTCTCCCTTTTGAATACCCCTTACATAAAAAAAAAATATAAGATAACACATAATAATATGCTATAATAATAAATATTATTTAAATAATATTTATATTATATTGTCGTATTATTATCACTAATTATTAGTTAAATATATTATTTCTTATTAAAATATTTTTTATTAATATTAATTATAAATACTATATTATAATATTTTATTTTAAAAGATAATAATTATTTAATATATTAATTTGTGAATTTATTATTCAGGTTTATAAGTCTTAACTTAATAATATAAATTTTTAACTTGATAATATTTATAAAAGATATTTTGATGAAAGAATATTTATTTTCTAATTGAACAGCTAGATGAATTACTTATATACAATAGAAAGAGTAATGCATATTACTGATAATTTAGTAGATGATTATTTTTTTTATTAAATTGTAATATTTTGAAAAAATGCAGTACATCAAAACTAGATGACAGACCAAAGCCCTGAAAAGTGATTGCATAGAATAAGAAAGCAAATTGTTATATGATGAAGCTTCCTTAATAATAAGAAGGATACATGTTAATAAAACAATTGTGAACTCAAACGGCGACTGCTTGATAAAAGAGAAAATCTGTCCAAACATGAAACAGAAACCCATGACGAGGTCCACAATGATACGATCATTTTTTCCGCAGATCAATTCCTGCCTTCTTAGCTACAGCATCCAGACCGTTCTTCTCAATCGCCCTAAAAGGAATTTCACAAGTTCTTGGTGGGACTAAAAAGTAATTCCTCATCTCCTCCATATCCCTCTTTTGGTCCATATTCTCATGAATCCATCACTTTACTTCGGCCAAGTTTTTCAACAAGATTAGTTATCAAAAGATTGCAAATTAGGGATTTTTTTCACCAAAAAAAAGTTGAATTCATTCATGTTCTCTTTTGAACCATTTTCATTGTTCTTGACAAAAGAGTACATTTTTTTTCCTTTCAGTTTTGTTTTTCACTCCCAAGCATCAGGAAGATGGGCACTGAGTCAAACAACAAGGGGGTTCCCAAAGTTGTGAAGCTTAACAAGGCCCTTAAATTGGTATGGTCTGGTTTGTTCTTTCTTGAATTCTTCATGGTGAATTTTCTATAACAAGTAACAGAGGCATTGAGTAATGTTTGGCACTGAATTAAAGCAAATAATTTAGTGTACTCGTAATGGGAGTTTTACAGCTTAAAGTAGTGAAGAAGTAAAGCAAATAATTTTATCAAATTTTTGTAGGCGCGTCTGACCTGCAGGTCTAAATCAGGATACTGTTTTACTAAAATGTAGCCTTCTGATATCTAATGATACTTTAGAGTGGATAATCTTGGACAATAAACAACATCAATCATTTTATAACTTATATCATTTAGGAAGGTATCTCATAAATTTCAATATCAACTTGCTCGTCTCTAATCTGTGAATTGGATCATTAAGTGGAATACTTATATCTATTTCAGTACATTTGCAATGGTTGTTGTTTCACGAGAAATTTTGTCTACATGTTTGGCGATTTCAACTATCAAAACACTGGCTGAGGTTTAAGCTAGCATAAGCACTTGGTTTTTGTGTCTATTGTAGCCATAATCTATAGGTTCCTTGATGTCAGTTATTATAACTGACCTTTGTCCAAAATCTTGTACAAATTTTCTGAGTGGAGAAAATAGTTTGCTTATTTCCATAATGCAACACTATGATGTGATTGCTGTTGTCATGGCCAGTGATTAGTCAGGGAACTTAGAAGGAAGATTAGGAAAAAAGAGCAAATAAGGGATTATCTATGCAAATTGATGTTAATAATATGCTCTGACTGCATATTTGGAGAAGGAATTATAAGTCGTATGCTCACTTTAGTTTACAAATTTGTACTTGTTACAGTGGAGTTGCTTACTGAGAACAGACAAATTTAATAATGCCATTTGTTTTATTGTTAGCACACTCATTACCATTGGTTGCTTCAGAAGTACGAGATATTCTTTCTTACAAAAAATTGCTTTCATTTTCAGGCTGAATCTTGGGTCGAGAAGATGAGTGACACAACAACCAATGAGCAGAGTGAACTGGAAATTGAAGGTCGACCTTCAAGGTTTGCTCTATGTAATACGAAGAACAAAGAATTCTTGATAGATTATGAATAATTTGGCACTGAATTCTTGTTTAATGTTTGCTCTTGTAGGTTGGGTCTGGGAGCTAGAGTAGCACCAAAAGTAAAGTTGTTGCTACTTCAACTGATCCTGTTGAAAGAAAATTGCTTGAGAAGTTGAAAGGAAACAAGAATCAGTTTTCCAAAAATAGAGAGAAAACTTTATTAAGCTAGCATAAGCACTTGGTTTTTGTGTCTATTGTAGCCATAATCTATAGGTTCCTTGATGTCAGTTATTATAACTGACCTTTGTCCAAAATCTTGTACAAATTTTCTGAGTGGAGAAAATAGTTTGCTTATTTCCATAATGCAACACTATGATGTGATTGCTGTTGTCATGGCCAGTGATTAGTCAGGGAACTTAGAAGGAAGATTAGGAAAAAAGAGCAAATAAGGGATTATCTATGCAAATTGATGTTAATAATATGCTCTGACTGCATATTTGGAGAAGGAATTATAAGTCGTATGCTCACTTTAGTTTACAAATTTGTACTTGTTACAGTGGAGTTGCTTACTGAGAACAGACAAATTTAATAATGCCATTTGTTTTATTGTTAGCACACTCATTACCATTGGTTGCTTCAGAAGTACGAGATATTCTTTCTTACAAAAAATTGCTTTCATTTTCAGGCTGAATCTTGGGTCGAGAAGATGAGTGACACAACAACCAATGAGCAGAGTGAACTGGAAATTGAAGGTCGACCTTCAAGGTTTGCTCTATGTAATACGAAGAACAAAGAATTCTTGATAGATTATGAATAATTTGGCACTGAATTCTTGTTTAATGTTTGCTCTTGTAGGTTGGGTCTGGGAGCTAGAGTAGCACCAAAAGTAAAGTTGTTGCTACTTCAACTGATCCTGTTGAAAGAAAATTGCTTGAGAAGTTGAAAGGAAACAAGAATCAGTTTTCCAAAAATAGAGAGAAAACTTTTGATGATGAAAATAAATCTAGTGATGATGATGATAAAGAGGAGACAGAAAGCAGAACAAGTGCCTTTGTGAAGAAAAGGCCTTTACCACCACCTTCATCTATGCAGTCCAAGAAAAGGACTAGATGACATGTTATGCTTATTGGACTAAAAGGCACTTACCAAGTAAGATTTTGACTCAGCATTTTCATTTCTTTATATTTCCTATTGTATGACTGTAGGTTTAGTGATATGTTGTATTTACCAAGTTGTTTGCATATCAAACCCTCACTATTCCATATCTTTGATATCATTTTCTTTGTAAACAGGAGTTTATTATTCAACACTTGTAATTCTCGATGGAGTGAGGCTGCCCAACTTTAGAAATGTAACTTATTATTCCAAAGTCATAGACCAAACTTCATTCCGAATCATATTACAAAATGTATTCAAATCGAAAGATTGCACTAGAAAAAAAGTGTTATCCGAGTGGATATAATTGTTAATCAGCCATCTTATTTTGGGTTACCTTTATTCATCCATCTTGGTCATTCATGATCATGCCCACAAATTATAAAACATGCGATTCATATCATCGTAAAAGGAAAAAAGCTAGAGTTACCTCGATAACTACTAATTCTTTATTTGAAAGTGAGTTGATAATGGGATCTTGTACATGGTATTAATGTATGAATTATGATTATACAAACATCTATAGCGGTTAGTAACTTAGGATCTTAAAATACTATGATCTAAAGATTTCACATGTGATGGCCTATCTGCTAAAATTTCAATATTCAATATCAAAGTGTGTCATACAATTTTTGGAATTAGTTGAATCTTTCAAGTCGTTTTTTTATTTTTTTTTCATCAAACTAGTTTCAACAAAACAATAGGGTACCCATAAATGCAATTAATTTCCAATGAACTTAACAATCAATACACAGTCATTCTTCTTGATTTTTTGCAATTAGAATAATGCGACGTGTACTATCACTATTTGCCAAATTTTAGATATTTTGATTGTTTTTCGTTAAAAAGATATTATTTAATAAGTACTTTGATAATTAAAAGCAAGAATCATCAAATTTGTGTGTTAGCACAATAGTTATGTTTTTCAACTACATCAATTTCTATTTTTTCACAAAGCAATTACCACAAACTGTCGACTTCTTCATATAGAAAAATAATATCTATTTAGTATTATTTTATAGAAAATAAAAATTGATGCTCATAAAATTTTAATTTTACATAATGTAATATTTGTTAAATTACATTAACTCTCACCTTTTTCCAAAAGAAAGATTACATCAAAACTATCACCTTTTTTGGTGTCGGTGCTTGATTTGGCCCCACGATAGAGTAGAAACATGCTAAACGGACTCTATGATCTCTTTCAGATCCTCTTGAATGTTGCACTGCACCTAAGATTTTTTTTCTTACAATCGTTAGGAAAAAGGGAAGATAACTAAAGAGAAAGAAAATTATGGAAAAGAAATAGAAGAGAATTTAACTGAAAAAATAATTTTGTTTGAATGACATGATTAAAGAAAAGAAAAAAGAATTATAATTTTGTTAGATGAATATATCATAATATATGTATTTATATATTTAATTATGTATGATTAAAATTAGAAATGTGTTTTAAATATTTCTTTCTCCTTCTTTATACTTCGATCAGAGTAAAAAGAAAAATAGCCTTCCGAAGAAAAATGATGGTAAATGAAAAAAAATAAATTCTCCTACGATAAAAATGTAAATCAAATGAGGTTAAATTATTAACCTCATTTTCCTTTCTTTTCTTTACCTTCCTTTCATTCCAAATTAAACAGGCCCTTAGATTGTTTTGGGTTTGTGTTTGAGATACCATTTTGTAGGCCCTTAGGGCTCGTTTGGTGCATTCCTAGTTTTTATTAATCGGTAATTTTTTTTTTTGAAACTGAAAAGGATGTCTACCATTTGTAGACATCCTGTTTTATTCATGTGATATTATAAATTTACATCAGTGATAATGATTACAAATCAAATCTTCAGTCCCTCCTTAATTGCCTGTCCACATATTAGTTAATTTTAAAGCATGTAAAATGATGTTGTCCATATAGCATCTTTCTCCTCTGAAGATACAAGAATTTCTTTGTGACCAAATTGCCCATAAGATCACAAGAGGCAATAGTCGTTTGCGCCGAGTACCAAACACCATAACATTTTGTTGTCTCCCCCCAAATCGAAAAGATTTCCAAAAATTATCGATTGTGGTCACATCAAGCCATTGACATCCCACCCTTTTCCATACTTCCTTTGCCATCACACATTCGAAAAAAAGGTGATTAATGTCTTCTTCTGCATTCCCACACAAGGCACATGTGACATCAGTTGAAGGTTGCCATCGCAATCTATATACTTTAGTTAGAAGTCTTCCCCTTCTAAGCAGCCATGCAAAGATTCTCATCCTTAATGGTGCACCTGATTTCCATATGAGTCTACAGTCAGTTAATAATTCTTCGTCTTGTATCCCATTTGACCTACTCAAAACTGAGTACACCTTTTTCACTGAAAATTGACCCAAGGACCAAACCCATCTATCCTGTCCAGTTCCTTCAATATTACAATTCTCAAGTGTCCTCAGGAGGAGGGTGAAATCATCAATTCTCTGATTAGATAGATGAGATGAGAAAGAAGGAAGCCACACCCCAGCAGAATTAGTTGTATTTGACCTGTAATCTGCAATTGTGGCTTTTTTATCCACTGCCAAAGCATATAACCTTGGGAATAAACTTTTTAGGGACTCGGGTGCAACCCATGTATCCTCCCAAAATTGAAAATCTCTTCCATCGCCGACGTGAATAGATAGAAAAGGTCTGATCTTCTGAAGAGCAGATATCACTCCCATCCAAAATGATGAGCATCCTCTTGGTACCACCACTCTAGAGTCCCAATCTAGATTTCGGCCATGACATGCAAAAATAACATTGGACCATAAATTGCCTGTGGTACCCATAATCCTGCATGCCCATTTAGAGAGGAGAGCCTCATTTGTTTGACGTAGGATCCGGATCCCAAGGCCGCCCTCAGAAGAAGGCCGACATACATCTTTCCAAGCAACAAGATGAATACCACGGTTAGAATTAGAATGTTTCCACAAGAAATTACTTCTAAGAGAGTCAATGCGGATCTCCACTGTTCTTGGTAACGGTAGCACAGACATATAATATATGGGAATGGAAGAAAGAACCGACCGCAAAAGTACGAGGCGACCACCTCGTGATAGAAGTCGAGAGCTCCACCCCACTATTCTCCTCTCCATCCTTTCAATTACCGGCATCCAATCTCGAACCAAGGTCTTTTTATCCGTTAGGGGCAAGCCCAAGTAGTGCAAAGGAAGTGAGCACCTTGCTGTTTGAAGTGTTGTAGAGCAAGCTAAGGCCTCCTGGTCATCCATGCCAAATGAAATGAAGGAGGATTTTGATCTATTGATAAGCAACCCTGAAAAATCACCAAAAAATTCAACCAAAAAAGAAACCTTTCTTGCTGCCTCCACCGATCCTTCTATGAAAAATAAAGTATCATCTGCATATTGTAGTAGAGCAAGCTAAGGCCTCCTGGTCATCCATGCCAAATGAAATGAAGGAGGATTTTGATCTATTGATAAGCAACCCTGAAAAATCACCAAAAATTTCAACCAAAAAAGAAACCTTTCTTGCTGCCTCCACCGATCCTTCTATGAAAAATAAAGTATCATCTGCATATTGTAGTAGAGGGGTGATGGTGCCTTGTTCTGAGTTCCCAGAAAATCTAGAAAGAAGACCATGCCGCAAACCGAAAAGGTACATCGTGCTAAAGCATCTGCAGCTATAACGAAAAGCATTGGGGCTAGTGGACAACCTTGACGAACACCACGTTGAGGTTGGATCCAACCACCCGCCGGGTTGCCATTAAGAAGCAATGAGAAAGAAGCGGTGCAAATGCACCTTTTCATCCAAGATATCCATATCATAGGAAAACCCCTTTTATGAAGAGAGCTCCACAAAAAACGCCAGTCAAGAGAATCATATGCCTTTGAGAAATCCACCTTCCACATGAAACCCCGCTTGCATGTACGACGCCAAAAGGAAGTGATCTCCGAAGCCATAGTGAAGCTCTCTGAAATAGAGCGACCAACAATAAATGCAGATTGTACAGGATGAATCAGAAAATCCAGCACTAGACGCAACCTATTAGCCAAAACACGAGCGACAATAAGATAAATTGAGTTAGATAAAGCAATAGGCCTGAAGTCTTCCACTCGATCGGCTGCAGGTTTCTTCGGGATTAAGAAGAGGAAAAATTTATTAAGCCTTTCAAAGCCCATATTGCCCAAAGCGAATTCTTGAATAGTTGCCAAGACGTCAGGTCCCACCAACGTCCAAAACTCCTTGTAAAAAAATACCGGAAAACCATCCGGGCCAGGAGATCCCTCGCTTTTCAAGTCTCTTAGAGCTCTAAGCACCTCGTCTTCAGAGAAAGGTCTGACCAACTCCTCAGTCTGTATATGTGAAAGTCTGGTTGTCTCACTACCTATCCACTGCCATTCACCCAAGGGTCGTCGTTTCGTGAAGTCTCTAAAGTGTGCAGCCAAGGCCTCGCCCACGTTTTGTCTTCCTGTCACCTCTTCCTCATTCACTTTGATATGATTGATGTGGTTTGATCGACGACGACCACTAGCATACATGTGGAAAAACCTTGTGTTTGCATCACCTTCTTTGAGCCATAGCTGCCGCGATCTTTGTCTCCATGCCACCTCATTTTTTAAGTCTTCATGAGCAACAATCTCCTGTTGTCGTATGCGATATGCCTGCTCCTCATTAGATAGTTCTCGGTTATCTTCCAGCTGGTCTAGCAAAGAAATGGCTTCTAAAGCCCCCAATTTTCGTCCCTCTCGATCAGCCTTGATTTTATGTTTATAGTCTCGAAGGAAAGTTCGTAGGCGATGCAGTTTATCAGCCAAAGTTTTTGTTGCTGAGTTAAGTGTAGGATAGCTCCTCCATTGTTCCTCCACAATTGATCGAAAGTCTGTCTCTAGAAGCCATGCCCTTTCAAACTTGAAATATGATCCACAAGAAGAACCTTCATTTGAATCCCACATTAGAGGTGTGTGATCAGAAAATGGCCTCTCCAACGCTGATACAGAAGCCAACTGAAACTTTTCAGCTAGTTCAATAGAGCCAAGAAACCTATCCAATTTAGATTTCACATTTGGAGATGCTGTGCTCCGCCAAGTGAACCTGCAATTTGCAATTGGAAAGTCGATAAGACCTTGTTCATCAATGAAATCACGGAAAGCCTCAGCCCCTCTATCTCTTCCACGCCTTGAACTTGGACGGTCCAGTAGATCAAGTGTCACATTAAAATCTCCTCCCAAGATCCAGCAAACATTTGGGAAGTTGATTCGAACCATGCGCAATTCATCCCACAGTCCTTGTCTTTGAGCTTCTTCTTGAGGGCCATAAATACAAGAAACCATGATGCGCACATTGTCTTGTCTCCGTGTTAGAATCACAGAAATGGAGAATCTGCCCGAATGTACATTTGTCATTTCAAAAATATTATCATTCTAGCACACTACACAACCACCTGATCTTCCAGTTGAAGCAAGTGATTTATAGCTTGTTAGGATTCCTCCACCAATCTGTGACACGATTTGTTGATCCCATAATTCCAATTTAGTTTCTTGTAGCATGGCCACATCCACCCTCCATTGTCTTAGGTACCTCCCTAAAATGGTGCGTCTAGAGTTATCTCCCAGACCACGTACATTCCATGTCACCATCCTCATTAAGAAACAGTGGTAAACGCCACTGTCCTTGGGTTACTGCAGTCCCTTGACATGTATGAGCTCAGACTGGTACTGCCTCTAAGTATAGTTGTTTTAGATCATCCACCTCTTCTTTTAACTTTCATAGCCTCTGCCACCTCTTCAAAATCCAGCAAGACTGTTTCAGACTCTAGTGAAACAGACCTGTCTGAGACATTGGATGGCAGTGTCGGCGTTTTCAGAGAGTCTTGAACCTCATTGGTTCCACCTGTCATTTGGATTGTATCATCAAGAGTCTCTGGGACGTGTTCAAAGTCACTGCCATATGGTCCAGTTTGGCTGGACTGTGTTGAGCCAGGTGTCACCAGATGCTGATCACGCTGTGGCCCACCATCCCATCTCTCCATGATTTTGTTGTCACCCTGACCATCTTGATGAAACCCTGCATCTGCTGTCATATTCTGGTTGTTGCCATTTTTGTAGATCACCAATGATTTAACTTTTGGCTTGGCTCCAACCTGGCAGTTTCCATTTTCTGCTGTCAAGTTTTCGCCATTACCATTTTGACAGATCACCACTGATTTGAATTTTGGCTTTTCTCCAGCCTGGCAGCTTCCATTTGAATTCACAACCATATGCGGAATCAGTGGAATTGTTATCATGTCACCACCACAGCGCAAAATCTGGGGGACATTGATTGTGTCAACACCAGGTTGCGTGTTACCCTCCTGAATTTTCGCTTGCCATTTGTGTCCATGGTTTGCCGGTGCTGGGCGACGTCCGGCGACCACCTCCGACCATGTTGGACGAGCACGCAATATGCGAATTGGGTAGACAAAAGAGCTAGATCGAAGGTTGACCACCGAAGGAACAGAGCTGTTCGGAATCATAAGCACTTCAACCCCCACTTTCGAGACATCCCCAGAGTCATACATAGGGGATGATTTGTCAACAATCTTTGCGAATGACGAGATCACCACTAAAATAGATTACCACTTTATAAATGATCGATAATATTATATCATAGCGTTTGGTAAGTAGTAATAACAGAAATTCTAATTTAAATTATGAAACAAAAAACTACTAAAGTACCCTCCAAAACTGTTGAATTAAAATAAATATAAATAAAAAAAATAAAAAAATGATTTAGGTCAAAATATGAGTTATATTATCAATCATTCATAAAGTAATTAAAAAAATTAGAAGAGAATGTTGAACACTATTATTTCGTAATAAAATATTAATATTTTTAAAGTTCGGTTGAAGGGATAATTTTATCAAAATGCATGTCATTTTGGTGGTAATCTGCAAAGACACCTCACATGGATGCTATCTTCATTACCAGTGAGGTGGTAATTTAGATAACCAGAGAAGTATAAGTCACCAGTAATCTATCACAACCAAACATGATAATATAGTGTGCCCTAAAAATTTTAAATTAAATAATCGATAATCTATCTGGATTATCTCATATCAAACGTCCCCTTAAATCGTTTGGGGTTAGTATGTGAGATGTCATTTTTGTTATATTTCTTGGGATGTCCTATTAGTGCACCGAGTGAAGTGCAAGTTTACAACAAAGGCAAAGATTGCAGAAGCTGCTGGTGTCAACCATATTAATTATATAAACAGCCATAAAAGTGATTAAGTGAACATCTTTCTTTTTTTATAGTTTGTGAGTTGTTATCAATCTCAAGGTCCATATATCATCATAAGATGCACAATTAGATTATTCTACAAGTTCAGGATGTTTTCTTTCACCTTCATATAGAATGCTGACATCAAAATTGGAATTTTGTTACATTTGATCCAATTGCTGTACACTTTCCAGAACTTTACAAGATGATGTGTGATCCAAATAACACTGGATTTAAATATAAATACCTGCAGTTATGTTGACACAAGATGCAGGTCTCATCTTGAAAAGAAGCCTTAAACGAGATGCCTCAAATAAGTTCTCTGTAGAACATCCACCGAAAAAAAAGGTTCTCTGTAGAACATGTGGTATGAGGTCGCATATAATAATTCCTTTGGAATGCTCTTTGTTCTTATCTGATACAGTAGTGTCAAATACTGGTGGTCACTCAAAACTCCAATTGCTGGTTATTGTTGATGGCATGGGTTGAATGCTGCTATCTTTCTTTTTCCTTTCTCTATTAGGCGTTGGATATTGATCATCATATTCATGCATATACTACTTACTGATAGGTTTTAAACTGTGCACTGAAACTGATTTCTTATAACAGGATAGTTTATTCATGCATCATTTGTGTAAAGGTTAGATCTAAAAAATTTTTTGTAAAGGTTTCTAACACGTAAATTTTTCTTTAGTTACTTTGCGGTTATACTCTCCAGATCGTCCTCTTGTAGACGTAGGAGAAATTTTCTTTTTGGCTCATGGCAATTGGTACAATCTTTTGTGCATCATATTGATCTTGAGTGATAGAGAAGCAGACGTTGAGCATGAAAAGTTAATAAAGTTCCTATTGTGCCTTTTTTTGTCTATTTACTTTTCATGAGATCTGGGATTCAACATCAAATAAGCAATCTACATTTACTGGGACTCATATATATGAGAATAATTTATGAATGCCATATATGAGGCATCTTGAAATATTTGTAAATGTATTTTTGTTAAATATGCCTTTTAAGTATTAGAAATGATCTAAAAGCTTTAGTTAGTAAATCAAGGCAACCAGAAGCTTATATGGTACCAAAACATGAACTTGTTCCACATTGGCATGTCGGAATTATTATTATTTTTCTTTTGTCTAAGCTTAGTATTTATCTAACTCTGTTAAATTAGATGTGCTACCAACAATCCTAAAAGCTTAAGCCGATAGGAAGAACAACATCTTTATATTTATATTCTTAACACTCCCCCTCACGTGTGGGCCGTCGACAACTTTGGTCTAGCACAAAGTCCAACATGTGGACAACTAAGGGAGGAAATTAATTTTTAATACGAGCAACGCCGATGTTCGTACTCATGACCTCTGGCTTTGATACCATGTTAAATTAGATGTGCTACCAACAATCATAAAAGCTTAAGCCGATAGGAAGAACAAAATCTTTATATTTATATTCTTAACATATTGGTAATTGATCTTTTCCTCCTTTAGATCATGCAAACATGCTTGGTGGCCTTGCTATCATGGTATTATCTTCTCTGTTATCACATGGTATTATCTTCTCTGTTATGCAACTCGGATTGCATTAAGCCAATTATAGGTATAATTGAAATTGAAATTACTTTTATTTCATATCTTGTTACTCTTCATGTTATTCCTGATTTTAGATACCATCACATCAAAAGTAGGCAATAGCTATTATACCCTTAAATTGCTGAACCCGAATTTGGGATTACCTTGTTGCTTATTTTTATACATGATGATGTTGTACTTTGATATAATGATTTCTTGGTAGGAACCATGTTGTATTCTCAGATTACATGATTAATCACCAACTCTATAATTCTTGATGAGAACATTGATTAGTTCAGTCAGTGCGACAAAGAAACTTTATTTTGGATCTTCATATTTGAATTTAAGAGTATTGTAACATTCCACATATGTATTACATGATTCTACAAGTTTTGATTTGACAATCAGTTAAAAGAAAAAAAAGGTGCATTATTTCTTCTCAGCTTAGTGCATACCTGTGGGTATGTTAGATCATCTTCTAATGAGATAATCTCATGGTTTTCATTATCCCTATATATTTTCTTGTGAGGGTAATCAACAGTTCAAGTAATTTTGTTCTCTTTCAACCTTTGTTATGATTGTAGTTCAAGGTCGATGCACCTAATGATGAATATTTAGTAGCAAATTAGAGAAGAATGAAGCAAAAATTGGTTGGTTCAACTGATAACGGAGGAGGTAACAAGATAGAATCCCCAATGTGCTACTGTTGGGAGGACAAAATTAATCAAAGTCTAGTAGGCTTACTAGAGAAGGATGATTTTTTTTTACAAGGGAGAATGACCTTTCTTACCTTATACCTTCCATCTAATTGTTGATTTGGACATGACAGAAGGATCGATTATGAAGCCTGGTTATGTTTCAAGTTGTTTTGCTTGAGTTTCATTTTTTTTAGAGATAAGTATCAAAACTTTTTTAGCTAGTTAATCTATGTAGGCCTGTCCTTCTAAAAAACCTGTATAGGCTTTTCACGATGATATTGAATTATTACTATTTGTCACATATTCATTTTCTAGATGGTTCAAATATGATGGAGAATCTTTCATAAAATTCCCATTCTTTGGAGTTGTTTCATACCTCACACTGGCTGTCTCCACATTCTGCATTGTCTTTGTTGTGTTATGGGCTGTTTAACGTCGTGCATCCTTTGTCTCGATTGTTCATACCTAATAAGCATTTAAAGTTGTTTCTATATGGTAGGTTGCCATCGTTTTTCTGGCGAATAAGTAACATTTCATATGTTGATTGTTAAGTGACATTTCTATATTGCTATGATATTTGTTCTGCTTTAAATTAGTAATGTACTTCTGAATTGTTATTTAAACCTTGTTATCGGATGATCCACTAAACACACTGCAGGTTGAAATAACTCATGTACTTGCTCCTCAATTATTTTGCAATTCATATCGTATAATTATATATCTCACATTGACTGTGTTTCTTGCTAATTTATTTCTTACTTGTTATTCAACTTATTAATCAGGGAATTCCATTAATCATCACAGTTCTTGAGTTTCAAATCTTAAGGTCAGACTCTTTTTCATTTGAAGTTGAATGAGTAACAAAACATTTTTCTAATAAATTATGTTATTACTCATACACCTTAGTTTGCTTCAATACAGGCATTAAGCTGTGTCCAATTACGTTAAGTTTGTCCTTATCTTGTAAATCCATTCAGCTTAGAGGAAAAAATTATGTTTGTTGCAGGCTTGGAGCTGGGTCCTTAGTTTGTAAAACAAAAAGCTGAGCATTACAAACATCTTGGACTGGGTGGAAGCATGCAACCTTAAACTACTTTTTATGATTTTACTTGTAATGGTTCATCCTCTTATTCCTTTCACACAATCAAATCTTATATTGTTACCTTCAATTATTTGTTTCTTTTTAGTGTTACCGGTTTTGAATTTTCTATTCCCCTCTTTTAGAAACAAGTCAGTTGTGAATGTTGTAATTCAACCTGCAACTTGTTCGAGTTTTACAAGTGTATAACGATATTCAGTTAGATTTGAATGCATAAGGTGCGCACAATTTTCCTTAGTTGTGCTTTCTTATATGGCATTTTTTGGGCTTTGTTTCAAAGATGTGGTTCCATGAAAGTGTTATGATTGTGGTAAGTTTCATTACAAGTTCAATGTTTCACTTTATATTGGTGAAATTCGGAGATATTCATACTTCATAGGTTGTTCTAGGTAACAGGACTAAAGAATGGTATTCCTATGCTGCTGAAAATTCCACACATATTTGATCCATGGGGTGGTTATAGTATCATAGATTTTGGAGACTACCTCTTACCTGTATTTCTTATTGTCCTTCCTATAGTGACTACTTTTTTCATCCTATTGTTATGTATTTATATCTTTTTTCACAAAATAATCATGTTTCTTCGACAAGATTTCCTTTAAAGAAGTATTATTTTTCTGCATTCATCACATTTGTCAACCCTTTGACTTGGATAGATGGTTAGATTCTTTATTGTGCATATTGAGTCATATTTCTCTCAAATCACTTATGATTAAACTACCATATATTTATTCTTCTCATGTTAAGTCGTTAATTAGTTTGCTAGACCATTTGCATCTAAATCATTCATTGTGTAAATAGTTGGGTTTATATCATAATGTAATGCTTAGCATTTCTTTCATTTGGATATGACCTTAGGGAGTTTATTAGCAGTTTTTTTTTCAAAAGGGTGTTAGCAAGTGTTGTAGTTTTATGTTCTGTATTTTATAGTAGACATTTACCTCTAGTAAGGGAACCTCAGTACTTCCATAGACATCCATTTTGACAATGTCTCATATTTTCAGACAGTATTGGCGCCCCGATTATTTTCCTATTTAAAGTCTTCGAGATGTGCAATTTCCTTTCATTTTGTATAATCATTCAAAAAAAAATTGAAAAAAAATGTTTAATGTATGCTATTTGCAAGTATGACTGGGAAGAAGAATCTACATGCTGGTTACTTCTTGTGGTGTATGCTTGCTTATGGTTCTGATACTATTCAAAACTCCTAGCTTGCAAAAAATCATGATACATCACAAGGATCAAAGTGAATTGCAGTCCTTTGATCTTCCATATGATGAAACTTTTGTGCTACTTTTATTTAGACTATTGCATATCA
>LTAE01006003.1:8886-26743 GCA_001647135.1 Pontederia paniculata | reverse complement strand
TATATATGAGTAGGAAACTTGTATAGTTCCTAACTTTCCATTTATCTCTTATTATTCATCCGTTTTGGCCATTCGGATTGAGATTTTGATTATCTCCCTCTTGTGGATTCTCGAGGACCAGTGTTCCTCGTATTCGTATATTGTTGCTGAGCCATCGTGCTCCTGTGATCACAGACATTTCATTTGATGGATAGTTATTCCCTTTTATGTTTATATCCAGTTATATAAACTGTTGTATACATGGGCATTTTGCCACTTATCCATTTTACGTCGAGATGCTGCCGAAATTTTTGGCAAATTCCAAAGTTAGAATATTTCTCCTTATCATGTTTCCGCAACGTTCAATTATTTGAACATGATATAGTGTTATGTCTATTTTATCCCTCGTGACGGCTAACGGTCGATTTTGTCGGTTCGGGTCGTCACAGTATTGATCTCCTAAGACCACACACATGTGTGTGTGTTTTAGAAAGGTGGTTGACATCTCTCATCAACATTTGATCATCTAATTGTTCATCAACCATGTTAATTAGAGTTAGGCATATTTATTTGCCAACGAACTCCCACTTGCATTAACTTAATTTATCATATCTTATATGCGTAAACATTTATCCAAATATGATATGCAACTTGATGAGTTTAGGTTTGTGCTATGCACCTAACACATTTCATCAAATATTTAAGTCCATTGTTTAATATTCATCGTTAATATCTTGTCTTTGTGTGACTCATTAGGTTCACATCACTATAGCCATAAGAGTTCCTTATAGAATATATCTACTACAAAATTATCAATAGCACCATATTGATATCCTCAAAATTAATGTGTAGTTTCTTAAAAGCAAAGAATGATACGTAATAGTATGTCTATGACCCTATAATGATATAATTTTTTTTGAATTTTTTATATACGTATAATTCTTCTATAATTTTTATGTCTGAATCGAGACAAATAAGACATGATGAAATATTAGATCCCTAATCTTGATATAAATCAATTGGCTAGTAAAGATATGAATCAATTAACTAATAAATATATGATGCAAGTATATAAATCATTTTCTTCTTGTTGTGGCCACATACTTTGATCACTTAAAATATCTCTCAAACAACAGTCACAGATTCCATATTCGACATTCACATGTCTTACATGCTTCTAATGTCACGAATAAACGTATTTAATATATTCAATATGAATATCATTAATGTTTTCAAATGAATAATGATGAATATGCAAGTCAATAATTTGTGTCTTAGGTCAAACAATCACACATATAATTGTTCCATTTGAAAAATTTTGCTAATAGTCTAATAATCAATATTCACATGTGGGTTAGTTTAGTAAATTTATTCGCCAACAAGCACCTATGTATTTATATATCTTAATACATAATGTGAACTAGCATTATCAAATCATTTATTGATAAATTACATAATCACCTAACTGAATTGATGTTGACCTATGATCAATCATTCAAGTGATGAACATATTTTGAAGTGAACATCACGAGTCTCATATTATGATCATATCGCATGTCGTGTATCATAACTAGACTTCATGGACAATGTCATTAAATCATTTTAAAACATATTAAAGGAACTTGGAAAAAATAATAAAAATAAGCATGATTAAATAATATTTATTAGATCAAATTATGTTTAAAGCACAATCCAAAAATTTCGCACTTGTCTTAAACCTAATTTGTTACAAATTTTAAACCCATCTTCTCAAGATGTTTATTGAATGCTGATATAAATGATGATTTAGTCATTGAGTCTAACAAAGTATATAATGTGATGATTTTTTGGATGTTTATGATTTGATGCTCCTGGTAATCATTAACCAAGCAATATTTTTTTATGAATGTGCTTGTTCTTTTAATGAGTCCTCGGTTCAATGATCTGCATTTCAAAAAATCATAAGCTCAAAAGTAAATTGCATCAATGGAACTTCCTTTACAACATCTGATGCAACAGTATATTCGGCTTCTGCGATGGAGGCACCTATTGTATTTTGCCTGGAATTCTTCCAAGTCACAACTACACCATTTAGATATATACCCCGTTGGATTTTCAATCTTTAACATCTAACATAAAGTCCGACATTGGTACAGCCTTTAATCACCATGTTGTGTCATTCAAAAAGTAAGATATAATCCTTGATCTTTTTTAAGTACTTAAAGATATTCTTAACAACAATCCGATGCTCTAAACATGTATATAATTGATATTTATTAGTCACGCTAATAGCATGACTAATATCAGGTCTTGCACATAGCATATCATACATTATACATTGAAGAATATGGAATTCTTTCCATTTGTTGTCCTTACTCATTATTATGAAGTGCCATATTTTTCGAGAGATGTATACCATACCTAAATGGTAATAACTCCCTTTTTAACTTTTCATACTAGAATATTTTAGTATTTCTTGTCATGAATTGAGTAAAATCTATTATTCTTCTTGATCTATCCTTATAGGTCTTTATACCTAGAGTATAGGTTGCTTCTCTCAATTCTTCATGGAAGAACATATTGGACAATAAAATTTTAGTTGACTATAGTGTCATTACAAGAATAATCATCAATTGGCGAGCAAAATTTTGCTCGCTAAATGCTCGAAAAATGATCGCCGAAGAAAATTGCGAGCAATTTACAAACAATTCACGAGGGAGCATGTGCTCGCTAAATATTACTTATTGTTAGTGATGCAATATTTTTGTCCCAGAAAATGGTGCCAAAAATTTAATGCTAATAGACAAAGATTGCTAGCAAGTGCACTAATCGTTCCAGTAATAAAACGATAAGAGTTGTCGATCCCATGAGAAATTAGTTTAACGAACTATCTAACTTCAGGACTAATAGGAGATAACAATGATTGATGAAAGGGTAAATAAAACAAAATAATAGAAAGGTAAAAAGAACTAAAATAATGATGCCTAGAACCTTAAGATGTGAGATACGATTAGGAACAAGCTTAGTTTTTGCTGTGCAATAATTGATTTCAGCAATGATGAATAGATTTGATTCACAGATGGATTAAGAACGCTTAATAAATAATCTCCCTTAACAGGTAAACCAAGTAACCTTAACCTTAGTAAAACTAAAAGCAACACTCCTTAATGATCTACTCTCAATAAACTTATATTAGGATGCAAGGAGATGTATTCCTAAACTATTGAACCAACCTTAACATAATAACTCAATATACCACAAATCTAATAGTCCTTAACGGATCAGCAAGATAGGACATGAAGACAAGCAATCATTTTCATAAGAATCAAATAAAATATAATCAACAACGGAAAAATGTTCAAGAGTTTGTCTTAGCTATTAAAATTATTACAAACTAGAAAGATTGTAAAAAATGTTATAGGAAATACCATTTCAACAATATATAGAAGAGAGTACTCTTCTAAATGTCGATGAGCCTCTGCACAATTTTCTTAACGAGTGTACCACATAGAAATCTTTTCAACAACCCTTCAAGTTGCTCTCATGTCCATAGCTTGTAGTAATAGATTGTAGGCTTCTAGAATATCCTAGGATATCAATTCTGGCTCTCAACATGTGTATTTATAGTCTCTAAGAGGTCTATAGATTTTTTCATAAAGTTTGAGAAAATTTAGAAATCTTTTCATGTCAAGATAAGAAAATCTCTGTTGAATTCATAATTCACTTTGTGACTGAGATTTAATCCTTCAAAATACCTTCAAATTTTCTTAATTATGTTTTCTTTTGATCCCCAAGAGTTTGGATAGATTTAGAGTTCTTTTCCCATTGAAACTCCTTCAAAAGATAATGGAAGAATATGTTTTGTTATTATGACTTGTAATGGATTTAATGGGTTGTGAAACTTGTTGTAACGATTTGTGGTGGATGTTGTGACCCGTGAAATGTCATGTAATGGCCCGTGATTAAATATAATGGCCCATAATATGGGGTATTCAACCTTAGAAACTCATTTTCTCATTACTTTCAGCCCGTAACATCATATAACGACCCATTACTTCTTAAAACATCAATTCTCTTCTTTGTAGAGGCCATGAAACTCCATTAAGCCCCATAAAATGCTGTGTAACGACCTATGATAAGATATCACAACTCGTTACATGATGATATGCAGAATTGAGCTTACTGTTGAGGTCGTGATGGTATGTAACGACCGGTGAAATTCAGATATTATGATCTTTTGCCCATGAAGTGACCCCTTTCATCGTGTAGTCCCTATTAGACCCTTCTTTGCTCCTTCAAAGTATTTTTTTTGCAAATAAATATCAATCTTGAGTAGAATCATGACTCGAAGAAATAGAAGCAAATGAGCGATAAAATGGATGCATGCTTATGACAAAATTTATCAAAATAAACTTAAATATATGCCTAAAATTATGTTGAAATATGCATGAATCAAATTTTCCCAAGCGTAAAGTCTTGTTTATCCTCAAGCAAAAGTTGTCGGTCAAACTCAAGACAATTTCATCATAGTCATTCATCCAATAGACCAGTACTTTCCTAGAACTCTCCCATCCCATCTGCATCACAAGAACATAACCCTTTCATCCAAGAATCAAGCTTTATAAAGTTTTTGAATCTTAAACATATTTAAATAATGATCAAGTCAACATCATGCAAAAAAGAATAATACTGTCTATTAAATAATAGCATTAATATTTAATATGTAAGTATCAATTGAGCTTATACGTTTGCTCAATTAAGCACATACTTTAAAGCTTTTTGTTATGGTTCTAGTCTTTAGACAGTGTTTCACAAGGAAGTTTATGTAACATTCTTTCAACCGATGGATAACAGACCAAACGACCTTAGGTCATCAGGATTTATGGGTCCCCTATGGGTGTACTTGCCCAAACAATCCTAGGCGTTGAATAAGGATTTCAAACTAAGTAATTGAGTTGACACTTGAGTATTTGTTCATATTACGCAAGGTGGTCCATGTACGGGCTTTCGATTGATGACTCCCGACCATATGACCTTAGTGAAACAGGTGTTAAGGCACCCCTCGAGATTACTTGCTCGAACTCACCCAAATTCAAAATAGTACTCAAGTACCACTCTTTTTATTTTCAACAAATATAATTTTTTTTTTCGCTCTTGCTGATTTTTCAATTTTTTTTCATTTTAATTTTTTCATGTATTTTTTCCACATTACAATAAGCTCAATAAATGCTTATGTTCAATAAAAAGGCTTTTGTTGACAAGAATAAATAAAGAAAAATAAAACCGAGTTTGAACAAGAATTGTAGTAAGAGAATTCATAGTTCTTTTCAACTTAATCCTTGCCACAAGTAATGAATATTCAAGTGCTAAACAATAACATAAAGAGTATCTGAATTTCATAGTTCTAATCACATGACTCCGAACTTATATCCAAAGATAAGTTAAATAAGTTAAGCAAGGGTTAATAAGATGTAATGATGGTATTTCTGGATTTTTATGATTTTTTTTCAATTTTTTATGGATTTTCAATTAAATTGCAAGAAAGCAAATGTGCAATGCAAGATATGATGCGTGAAATGCATTCTCCCCCAAGCTTGAACTAAACGAAGTCGCTAGTGTTTAAAACCAAACCCGTAATGAAATGAATATGAGCAAATGAAGAAAAGAGCAGAAATAACCCAAGTATCTCGGTATGATGGCGGCAACAACATATAAGGAGTCTTCATAGTTGTCCTTGGATTTCAATTACCTAGAGAAGTTTTTAGCTAATAAGTTGATTTTGGCATTTTGTGAAGCATGATAGCATGATGAATAGATAGAAACATTGTTAGCCCACACTCGGTGAACATAATTGTGCCTTTCAATGTATGATGTCTTTGAAATGATGGTGGTTGGGCCTCCTCTCCTTCAACAAGTTTATTTCTCCATCAGGAAATATGAATCTTTTGTCAATGTCATATTTTAAAAGAAATTTAATCCGTCATGACCCATTACAGAGTATCATAGGTTGTGAGTTGTGAGTTATGGCCCGTAAGTTGATATAATGACTTCGATATTAGGTGCTCGTGTTGGGTCAATCAATGTCACAACCCGTTACTAAAAGTTACATGTCATGAGATTGTAAGTGATGGTTCATAAGATGCAGTCTCAACCTTGTCAACAATTCTAGTTTCAGGTTCAACTCATTCACGGGTCGCGACCAATGGTAACGACTAATGTGATGCATCAAGTGCTTAATAATAGGGTTTTTGTAGTTATGATCCGTGTTGTTTTCATGCCATTATCTTGTATTCGAGCCCCATTCCGTGTTAAGTTCCCACTTTTGCAGCAAGCACATACCATAGAACCAAATGTTGCTACCTTGTGCTTTTATTTTAGGAACTTCGGAAAAACAAGTCTTCACATTCTCACATCATGAAGCATCATGACTCTTCACAAAAGAATCGCCTGATGATAAAAAGCCAAAATGAAAAGAATCTTTTACAACACACATTTGGAAATGACATAACAAAAGAATAAAAAAGGACAATATCGTGCTAGCCAGAGACACCATGTGTTGAATGAAGGCAGAGGGTATAAAAGGACAAATCAAAATACAGAAAAATATCTCATGTTCTTGGAAGCTTTTGGAAGGGTCATGCGGAATTAAAAGGACAATATCGAGCTGGCCAGAGATGCCACATGTTGAATGAAGGCAGAGGGTATAAAAGGACAAATCAAAAGAGAGAAAAGTATCTCGTATTCTTGGAAGCTTTTGGAAGGCTCACGCGCGGGATCAACATAACCATCTATCCATCGTCGGAGGAACCAGAGACAACGCCATTGACGAGCAGCTCTATAGGATGAAGAACATGAGCATTTCTGATCTTTACTCCTGAATTTTATGATCATGATTTGTAACTAAGTAGGATAATCTAGAGTTAGCAGTAGGGGATGAAGGATTTGGATTACTATTCTGGTTTCGAACACATTGAATTATTTCTACTTTTCGTTTTATCAGTTAATCATTTGATTTCGCTCGAATCTAATGTTATGAAGAGTTTGCTTTTCTTATGATCAGATGCGACTAACCCTCGATTCTATTTTCTTTCTTGTCTACACTATCTCTCACCGGATGATACATCCTTGATCGGAGGCATCCGGTGAAGTGAGTGGTTGTGGTTTATTTACCCCTTGAGTGCATTAGGTCACTACCATCGGGCGATTCACAACCTTGCAACCGCGAGGACTAGTCTTACTATTTTTCCTATTAGGGCATTTGGAGGACTGACCATCACATCTCGCTCTCATACAGTTTGGTGGCGGTAGCAAACCATTAGACTCACCTAGACTAGGTCTCGAAATTCTTTTGTGCTCTTCACCGCGTGACTGCGGGGAGATTGTGATTGATATCCCGTGAAAAGGAATCCATGATTCCTCTCTTCACCGAAACCTGATTTATTATACAAATCATGTATGTAAATGATAATCCAATCCAACATCCTCGAACCCTGCTAACTCTAAAGTTCCTTCACATATCTAATGAATCTTATATTTGCATAGTCATGATCTGTTCTGTCCATGTTATCTTAGTTCATTTTCATATTTAATAAAAACCCTAAAAATTAATCAATCTTCATTATAGTTCCTTTTAGATAGTTATTCTCATTTTTCATTAGTCTCAAGTGATTAATTCCTGATAATTGTTTTCTCCTCCTCGTGGATTCGATACCTTAAGTGCTACATTCGATCAACTATATATTTGCAAAAATCGTAGTGTTGTCTGAGGATTTTTAAAACTGATTGTCTACTGTAATTCACCATCTTGCACAAAAACTGTCACAACTCTGCTGACAAACTTGTATATGACTCTGATTCTGATTGACCTTTAGACACACTACATCAACGACCCATGAAGTTGTCGTTTGCGCCCCGTGATGCAAGGTAACGACCGTGGTAGATTGCTCTCTCTTATACTATTACTATTGTCACGACTCGTTACCAGATGTAACGGGTTGTTATCCGGCAATGTTGCTGCGATATGCTGTTGTTGCTGAAATCAGAAAAGATAGTCGGCTGGCACGGTTGCAGATGATGCAGGTGTCAGAGAAGATGCTGCTGCCTGTGGAGAAGATGACATTGCCTTTGGAGAGGAGGCATCGATGATTCAGTGTTCGTGTCGGAGGCTAGCTGGATGTTCACATTTTGGGTATCGCTGAAAATGAATTCACCAGAGATTATTAAGCACTTGTTTGCCGGAGATGTTGACGGGGAGATGGTGGTTTCGATGATGAAAGAATCACCCAATAAAACCACAATAAATGAGGTCGTGAACAATGGTTGCAAAGGAATGAAATTTGGCCATTTCGTGATTGCTGGTGACATTGTGGGTCGTGAAGTGCTAGTAATGAGAGATGACAGTGTGCAATTCATGACTTACGAGCCGTGATAGCAGGTAACGACCTATGAGAAACATGGTGATATGTTGTTGTCACTACCACGACCATGATGTTTCATATAATGGGCCATGATCTGATCATAATCAAGTCAGGTCTTGGGAAGAGATTTTCATGGGCCGTTACAGAGGTGTAACAGGTCGTGATGCATTTTTTGTTCAGAATTGGTGTCTCTGATGAGGCCATGACAAGGTGTCATGCTTCGTATCATTTAAGGTCCTTGGTTCAAGTTCTCAAGTTCACAGGTCGTGATTCGGTGTCACACCCTGTGATACATTTTGAACTGATTTTTGGCCTTTGTTCGGCCTGTGACGAGGTGTCATGACTCATGATAGTTAGAAGAATTGGTTCATCAAACAAGGTTCCTTTGTTTCATGGGTCATGAAATGACTGTGGGGAGATTGTGATTGATATCCCGTGAAAAGGGATCTACGATTCCTCTCTTCACACAAACTTTATTTAGTATACAAACCCTACATGTAAATGATAATCCAATCCAACATCCCCGAACCCTACTAACTATAGAGTTCCTTCGCATATTGTTGCATCTCGTATTTGCGTAGTCGTGATCTATTTTGTCCATGTTATCTTAGTTCATTTATGCATTTAATCAAAAACCCTAAAAATGAGTCAATTTGCATTTTAGTTCCTTTTAGATAGTTATTGAGGCGGAAAATGTGAACACATCAAATAGATGCTAGCAAGTGCACTAGTCGAATAAGTAATACAGTGATAAAGTAGAGTGTCGAACCCACGAGGAACTATGTAACTATCTAATCCTAGAGGTTAATAGGAGACAACATTGGTTTTAGGGTTGATTTAAATTTAGAAACATAAACTAAAACAAAGATAAAATGAATATTCACAATGATAATGAGTGATGACTAGGGCCGAGATGATAACATGGAACACATATGCACCGATAGTTCTCACAAAAACGATTACACATGCAATCTCTCAATGATTAATTTCAGATGGATTAGGAACATGCCTAGGTATGTTTCTCCTTAACGGATCAATCAATTATTCTAATGATCTTCACCTAACAAGCACTCCTTAACGATTTTACTTCTTAGATTTATATCATAGAATGCAATGGATATTATTCCTAGACTATTAAATCACCCTTAACGGGTTAACCTAACAGACCACACCTTACTCTGTCCTTAACGGATCAAAGCAACATGTCATGAATTGAAAAACAAATTAATCACACAACACAATTAATGATTAACACAAAATTTAAACTCAGACAAACATTATCTGAAAAATGAATACTAATATCGATACAAAAGTCTGGAAAACATATAATCATTCAAAACCTAATAACAATTTATCACAAATCAAATTCATTCTAAGAGAATTAAAGAAAACTAAGATAGATTGTTCATCCCAACATAAAATGGAACAAGAAATACTCTTTCTAGAAAGTAGACAACTCCGAATTGCCTCCTTAACAGATGATCGAACTCCTCCCTATCCAGTAGCCCTTCGGAAGCAATCCTTCGTTCTCTGGCTTCAAAGTGCAGGTTGACGGCTGCTATCATCCATTCTCATGTTGAAGATGAAGCCTCTTATACCTAGGGTTTCTAGGGCTGAACATAGATTCTTCGTGTGATCCTTTTGATGAAAACTTCTTTCGACCAAGGGTGGTGATCGAAACTTCATCAAAATAGCCTTCATGGTCCACAAGATAACTCTCAAACTAGATCTCCAAAGTCTCAAATCAATTCAGAATCTTCTTGGTCGTCGAACCGCTTCAAAAAATCATGTGTATCATCATCCATCTCTTCACCATGGCCTATGACAAAATATCACGGCTTGTAAGTTCATCTAATACGTCCCTGCTCAACATCTTATGGCCCATAATGATGTCTTACGTCCCGTTACTCGGGTCCTGATCTGATAGTATCCAGCCTTCTTCTTTTTCTTACGGCCCATGACTTTCGTTCACGATCCATAATAGAACGTTCTGCACTTGATGGCTCTCTTGTAAATGTGGTAACTTCAGATCACGTCTCGTAATTGGTGGCATAACGACCCGTTACATGGGGTTACGGCCTATGATGTTCTGTGTATGTGAGTTGACGCCCTATGAAGTAGCTGTAACACTCCATGATGTCTCGTTATGCGCCGACAGTGTATAGCGGTTGATCTCCTCACGACCCTTGATATAGTATCACGGCCCGTAAGTCGGGCGTCGAATGGTTTTGAAGTTCACACATTATAACTTATGGCCCGTGATGTGGCTTCACGACCCGTTATAGTCTGATCTTCAAGTTGAGCAGCCTCTGTTTACATCGTGATGGTGCGTTGTACCCCTTAAGTTGACAAGTAATTACCCATAATGCTTTGTCACGACTCCTAATGGGTTGAACTCCGCTCTGTTGAGGTCGTGACTTCGCATAACGACTCTTAATGGACGCCGTGTATCACGGCCCGTGATAGCTGCTATGACTTGGTTTATCTTCTCCAAAATTCACTCTTTCTTCGGTGTTGGTCCAAAAGCTATTTCCCTTGCCATATCAACCGCCTTTCTACAATTTTTAAAATACCACACAAAGGTAGATTCTGAAGTTGAAAGAATTATAACAAAATATGGACCAAATAGATGCATGCTATGAAGAATTATCTCAAAAATAGACCTAATGCAGGGCCTAAAATATGTTAGAATATGCATGCATCAATTATTCTTGTTTTTCATTAGTCTTAAGTGATTAATTCCTGACAAATTTCTTTCGACTCCCTGTGGATCCGATACATTTGATCGGTTGTATACTTGCAACAATCATAGTGTTGTATGAAGATTTTTAAAATCGATTCTCTAATGTAATTCACCATCTTGCACATATACTATCACAACTCTGCTAATAAACCTGTGTCTGACTCTGATTCTGATTGACCTTTAGACACACCGCATCAAGTTTTTGGTGCCATTGCCGAGAAAGTAATAGCCATTCTTAGGAAATTTTCGTTTGAGTTGTGAATATTATCATTTTCATTGTTTATATCATCACTAACCATTCCTTACATGTGAATATTATTTTTCCTAACAATTTCAACCGTTGTTTTCTTTTCTTCTTTTGTTCTTCCTTGACTTTGGGTGCAGTGCATGCCAAGATCTCGAGCTATTCAAGAAGACTACTACTACTCAGAGCTTGAGAAAGAATTCAAAGGAAGGAGAAAGCAACAAAGACTAATTTCTAATTTGCAACTGAGGTTTGCCGAGTTGTCAATTTCTGAATCAACTAAAACAACAAATTTGGAGTCCGAACCCCACACACCAATCACATTGCAGGTTGAGTAGAGACCTGACATAACAATAGCTGAAAGATTAGTTATTCAAGTCAGTTCTGACACACATGAAACATCTAATACTCAAGAAGATCAAATCACTATGGAAAGAGATTTAGCAGCTCAAGGTCCAAGATGCCTGAAAGATACATACTCACCTGTGACCAATAGAGCTGGAGCACAATGATTTTCAACCTATGGCCATTGCCAATTTTCAGCTACAACATGCCCTTATTACTATGATCCAACAAGACCAATTTGGAGGGGCAACCACTGAAGATCCAACCCAACATTTGGACAACTTTAAGATGATATGTGAAACTCTTCAATTTAACAATATATACATGTTGATGCTATCTACATGAGAATTTTTTCCTTTTTCATTGAGAGGAAAAGACAAATTGTGGTGGAAAAGTTTAAAACCTGAAGAAGTAGCTAATTGAGACACGATAGTGCAAAGCTTCCTTGCTGAGTTTTTTCCTCCAAGCAAAATTGCACATATTACAGACGAGATATATAACTTCAACCAATTAGAAATGGAAAATTTGTATGAAGCTTGGCAAAGATTTTAGAATCTAGTTGCATCATGCCCACATCATAGATATGAAATATGGCAACTGCTAGATCACTTCCACTTAGGATTGAACTACCCAACCGTAATTGCATTAGACAATGCAACAAGAGAAGTCTTTGCAACAACTGATATAGATGAAGCGTACAATATTATTGAGAAGTTAACAAAGAACCACCATTATTTGAGACATGAAAGATCGAGGAAGCCCATAAAGAAGAGATTATGTGATTAAGGAGAAAGCTTAAATCAAAGGTTGAAGAAGCAATACAAAAAGCCTTGGGAAAACTCAACCTCACATCCCAAATCAACATGGTGCAGCTCTCCGAGCAAAGTCGTGACATTTGTGGACTAGACATTCCACTGAACTATGTAACTTGTTTCAACAAGACCCCCATTATGACGAACTTAATGCTACAGAAATTTTGCTTAAAAATCCCGTTATGAGAAATATACTCCTAAAAATAAAGACCACTCATATTTTTCCTATAGTAACAACCACTACCAGGATGCTCCAAATTTCAACCCGCCTCATCACAATCCTACTTGGCAACCCAGAATATTGCCAAGACTAGTCCAACAACAACTGCTCTTGTTACCTAGCCCAAATTCTAAACCCTCAAAGCCCAAGTTGGAAGAATTAATATAACAATTAATGAAGCAATAAGAGCATATGAATTCTAGGATCGAGCAGCTGACCACTCATAACAAACTGTTAGAAAATCAGATAGCTTTGCAAGAAAATATTGTAGCATCACGACCCCACACTTTGCCAAGACAGTCAGAACCGAACCCTAGGGAACAAGTTCAAGCTGTTACATTAAGAAGTGGAAAGAACTTACTACCAAGACAATCATCTACATATCAAGATCAAATGGAGAAACCGGAATCCCAGAATACTCAAAATCCAACTGAAAAGGAGAAATGAGCTGAACCTATAGAGCAAAATCACACCCAGCCTCAATGGAACAATCATCTGATTATTCTCCATCGTTGCACGAGGTCTTACCTTTCCCTCAAAGGATGCTAAAAGAACAAGAAGAACAACAGTTTGGCAGATTCATAAAAATATTCAAGAAACTGTAAATTAGTATAGCTTTTGTAGAAGCAATCCAACAAATGCCCTCCTATTCAAAATTCTTAAAGGACATTTTGTTTAAAAAGAGGAGGGTAGATATTAAAGAGATGTATCTTTGACTTAGAATGCAAGTGCAGTGATCCTAAACAAGTTACCACCCAAATTGAAGGATCTTGACAGCTTCTCTATCCCTTGCGAGATCGGATGCCTTACAAATAAGAAAGGCACTTTGTGATCTCGGAGCTAGTGTGTGTCATACCTACTTCTATGTGTGATCGACCCAACGCTGGAGAACCTAAGCCTACAAACATGATACTTCAATTGTCTGACAGATCAGTAAAACATCCTAGAGGAATCCTTGAAGACGTGCCTATTCGACTTGGAAAGTTCTTCATTCCTGTTGATTTTGTAGTCTCTGACATGCCCAAAGACTTGAACACCCCCATAATCCTGTGAAGACCTTTCCTTGCCACGGCTGGAGCCTTCATAGACATAAGGAGGGGCATATTGACTTTTCGGGTGGGGGAGGATAAAATAAAATTTAATTTAGCCAAGACAATGAAAAACTCAAGTGGGGATTTGTTCTATGAAGATTATGACATTATTTAGGAGGTTGTGCAGGAAGTATCTGCAGTAGCCCTTATGGAGGAATATAAGCAAGACTTAGAAGACAATGAAACCACGTAATAGTCTAAGGACAAAACTCATCAACAAGTTCCATTAGAGTCAGAAAACTCAGGAACAAGCTGTGAAGAGAAAAATTAGTTTCACCCGTTGGGACCACTTATCACAACCCTATTGATCCAGTCGGGTGAAACACTGAATGACCCTTTGGAAACCAAGCCTCTACCAAAACTTGATTTAAAGCCACTTCCATCTACTTTGAAGTATGAATTCCTTGGACCAAACTCCACCTACCCTATGATTGTTAGTTCAACTTTATTTGAAGATCAACTTGGGAAGCTGCTAGAAGTGTTCAAAGCACACCTTAAAGCCATTTGTTATTCAATTGATGACATCAAGGGAATCGGTTCATCACTATGTATGCACATAATATCCCTGGAGGACGATCACAACCCTACAGTTGAGGCACAAAAAAGACTGAATCCGAACCTAAAGGAAGTTATCAAGAAGGAAGTTCTAAAACTGTTGAATGCAAGACTCATCTATCCTATTTCCGGTAGCAAATGGGTGAGTCCAATACAAGTAGTCCCAAAAAACGGAGGCATAACTATCATTGAGAAAGAGAAAGGAGAACTCATTCCTAGATGAGTCACCACCGGATGGAGAATGTGTGTTGATTATCAGAAACTGAAAGAAGCGACAAGGAAGGACCACTTCCCATTACCATTCATTGATCAGATGCTTGAGCACCTGGCTAGACACAAGTACTTATGTTACCTAGATGAATATTCGGGTTTCTTGCAAATTCCAATTCACCTCGCCGATCAAGAGAAGGCAACCTTCACATGCTCATACAAAACCTATGCATGCAGAAGAATGCCATTTGGTTTGTTCAATGCACTAGCCACCTTTCAAAGATGCATAATGTCCATTTTGTCTGAATTCATTGAAGATATAATGGAAGTTTTCATGGATGACTTTTCGGTATATGGGTCATCATTCGATAACTGCATCACAATTTCAAGAAAGTCTACAGAGGTGTGAAGAAGTGAATATGGTGCTGAACTAAGAAAAGTGCCACTTTGTGGTATCCCAAGGAGTTTCGTTTGGGCATATAGTTTCTGAGAAAGGTATTAAAGTAGAAAAAGCCAAAATTGAAGTAACTGAGAAGTTGCCACCGCCAAACAATGTGAAAGGAATAAGAAGTTTCTTAGGTCATGTAGGTTTTTATCAAAGATTCATAGGAGATTTTTCAAAAGTAGCTAAGCCATTGACGGAATTGCTACATAAAGATGCTAAATTTCAATTCGACAGACATTGTTTGGAAGTATTCAACATGATCAAACAAGCTCTTACCTTAGCTCCTATTCTGTAGTCACCCTATTGGAATCTACCTTTTGAAATCTTGTGTGACGCCAGCGACCATGTCGTAGGAGCTATCCTTGGGCAAAAGAAGGACAAAGGCAGCACTATTATCTACTACACCAACTGAATCTTGGATCCTACACAGAAAATTACACCACAACTGAAAAGGAAATGCTAGCAGTCGTGTATGAAATCGACAAATTTAGGCAATATCTCTTGGGATCAAAAGTAGTTGTTTACACATATCACGAGGCTGTGAAACACTTAATCTAAAAGAAAGATGCCTTGATTGATAAGACAAGTGTTTGCTAATGTAGGAATTCAATCTGGAGATTAAAGATAAAAAGGGAGCTGAAAATCTCGTCGCAGATCATCTGTCAAGACTGATTAAATCCCTGGAAGATTTCACTATGCCAATCAATGAGAACTTACCCGATGATTCACTTTTTCTTGCAGTTTTCAACATGGAGCCACCATAGTATACCGATATAGCAAATTTCCAAAGGCATCAACAAGCATTCGAAAAAGGGCACATTTTGCCCGAGATGACTTATCAAGGGAAGAACAAACTATTCAATGAACTCAAACACTTCTATTGGGATGATCCCATGCTTTTCAAGAGATGTTCTGACAGGAAATTCAGGATATGTGTACCAGAGCCAGAACCTTACAGGATAAGAGAGGAGTGTCACAACTCCACATATGGAGGTCATGGTGGAGTCCAGAGAACGACTACAAAAATATTACAAGCTAATTTCTATTTGCCAACTATATTTAAGGATGTGATCCTATGTGCGACAGTGTGACCATTACCAACGTACTGAAAATATTTCGAAGTGAAATGAGATGCCACTGTCTGGTATCCTCGAAGTTGAACTCTTCGACGTTTGGGGAATAGATTATATGGGACCATTTCCCACATCTGGAAGATTTAAGTATATACTTGTGACTGTTGACTATGTGCCGAAGTGGATTGAAGCTATTCCGACTGTGCATTGCAACACTGCCTCTGTCTGAAAACCTTTTGGGAAGATCATATTCCCACAATTTGGAATCCCCTAAGACAATTATAAGTGATAGAGGAAGACACTTTGCTGAAAGACATTTTGAAAACATGCTCCGCAGATATGGGATCTATCACAAGGTTGCAACTGCTTACCATCCACAAACAAGCGGGCAAGTAAAAGTATCAAATCGATGGATTAAGACCGTACTGGAGAAGATCGTTTCAAAGTCAAGGAAAGACTGACCATCAAAACTCTATGAAAACTTATGGGCTTGTCGAACAACCTTTCAGACGACATTTGGAGTCACACCCTACTAGTTAGTATCTTCCTGTCGAGATGGAGTATAAAACATATTGGGCTATGACATAATTAAACTTCAATATGAAGATGGCTGGAGAAAATCGTAACTTGCAAAACTTGCAAAATTGGAAAAACTACGACTCCAAGCCTATGAAAATGCTAAGATCTATAAGCAATGAACTAAGGCTTGGCATGACAAATGGTGACAAGAACACTCCATTTTTTCATGCTTCTATGGCGGCAAGAATGGGAAGGTTGTAGAAGAGCCTCCGCTTGTGGCTTTTTTCTTTGAAAAGTTTGATTTTCTTTCACTAGTCGACTTAGTAGCAAACCTTCCTTTGTTTTCCGTACCAACGTATTCTAAACAAGTGTATTCAAGTCGGAGGACAAGTCCTACTTTTCAATTCAAGACCGAAAATCTTTCTCAGCAAACTAAAATCTCGATGGACCGACCCTTATATAGTTCATAGGATATTCGATCCGATGTAGTAGAGCTAATCTTAAAGAAGGGCCACATGTTCAAAGTGAATGGTCATCGACTTAAGATATATCAACCAGGGATGATCACCTGAAAAGGAAACCATCACATTCGAACCAGTAACGACACTTAAACACATGTGAATGTCTAGTCAGGGACATTAAACAATGACACTTGCTCGGAGGAAACCTAGACTAAATTCTAATTGTTGAATCTAGGATCCCGAGAATGTTTTGATGATCACAAATTTGTAAGGGAACTTAGTTTGAACTGATGAACTTGTTGAGCTGATTTCTGAAACAAGACATTCAAGTTCAGAAGTTGTTAGGTCGACCAAAGCTAAAAGAACGGATGACCTATGCACACAGAAGATACATCAGAACTATATATGTGTGCAGTGGTCGTCCTAAGAATATAGAGTGGTCGACCAATATTGAAGGAGAATGCATGAGAAGAGGGATCAGAGGCTGAACGGTCGACCAAAGATATAAAGGGGACGACCGAAGCAAAGGGCTTAATAGGAGAGGTCGTCCGATGATGAGAATGGGCGACCAAAGGTAACACCCTTACAAGTAGAGATGGAGAACGGGCGGTCCAAGGAGAAGTGGATGCCCAGTGAAGACTTAGTCGAAGAAGGGTCTTGGCTAAGCATAGAAGAGGTCGCCCGAGGCTGAAGAGCGGTCAATCGAAGGACTGAGGATGAATGTAATGGACGTCCAAAGGGCTCGGGGTGGAGATAGTGGACGA
>LTAE01006002.1:3186-26747 GCA_001647135.1 Pontederia paniculata | reverse complement strand
AGTATAAATATAATCCCAAGAGTCTTGGGAACTAACTTTGGCAAATTTCAGAGAGTGTGATTGAGTGAATAGTAGTCATAGTTCCCCTTGTTGAAGTGTCTGAGAGCTCTTAAGCGATTACATTGTAAGAGGTTAATCTACTTGTCCAGAAGTTCGGCCGAATCTCGATAACAAACTTCGTGTTTGTCTGTGTTTGTGTTTTTCTCTCTTTACTCTCTTCTCTGTTTGTTTATTTCCCTATATGCTTTCTTCCGCTAACATAATATATTAAGATTAAAGCAAAGAGAGTAAAAATTTTTAATACACCAATTCACCCCTTTTGGTGTCATTCCAGATCCTACATGCATCGAGAGTCTTACCATTGTAAACAATAAGATTATAAAGAGGAAACTTGTCAATACGTGGTTCCATCATATTTTTAGACATACATAAGAGAAAACTTGGAGGCCTAAAATGAATATATAACGGATTAGACAGCCATAAACATTTAAATAAATGACCACTTACAAATAAACATTGCCAAAAATATTTAAAAGTGTAGGGTCTGTCCTACACTCACACAAATGACCCTGGAAAACCCAAATCCAGCTTGAAGAGTAATTCAAACATCAATTAGATGACCATATCTCTGATAATGACCTATTAAAATGGGCAATAAATAGGGGAGAGAAAATAAGTTACATGGGAAAATATAATTAGAGAAGTAATTATGATAAGGAAGTAGTCAAAAAAATACATTCCTACACACTTGATATGTAGTCCTTTACAAAACTTCTGTTTATCTGTGCAATTGTTTCGCATATGGAATCTCTAGTCCCTAGAAAAAGTTCTCTTGCAGTAACATAAAAGTATGATTACGCATTGAAAGATAGAACATGATCTCATGTAGAGGCTTATTTTCACATAGAAATAAGTGACAAAAAAATTGTGATTACAAGCCCATGGTACTATTAATTTGAAGGTATATCAACAAAGGTATCGTCTTGATTGAGTTTAGTACAATGTTTTTAGCTGGACAAGTAAACACTAAATCAAATGATTGAGTTTTAGCCCAGATGGGTTGTGCGTGTGAGGTTCATGCATCCCAAGTGATTGACTCACTATAATATCGTTGACAAGTGATTTAGACATATTATTGAATTTTATAATATTTTACCATGGGTTTTTTTTTTGTGCAATTTTATATCTGCTTTTAGACACTATCACTTGGTGAGAAAATGCAAAAAAAAAAAAAGAAAAATTTCAGGTCATTTACACATCTCAATCACTTGTTAGCCAGTCTCTTATTTCTGAAGCCGAATGTTAAAGAAAAAATGAAACCCATGGAGATAGTAAAGAAAAAATGTAAATCGAGGAGAAGCAAGTAAGGAATGGCGCATGGAGAGAGAGAGAGAGAGACGTACGGCTAAGCCGAAGACAAGAGAACCGGAGACGGCGACAGCTGTGCTGACAACCACCATCATTATCGCAGAAGAGAAGATGGTTGAGGGGGAGCTTCCACTTTGGTCGTTGATCAGAGGCCTCTGCATCTGCATCGCCTCCCCTTCTTCCTTAACTTCCATCTCGAACTCGATCTGCCACTTTCTTCTATTTCTGCGCATTCATCCCCTCTGTTTTCTTATCAGCTGCTTTCCGCCATGGAAGAGTAGATTGAAAGGTGGCGTACGCATTTGGCAGCGCTTCCCGTCATCTAATTAATTGTCGTTTCAGATGTCATGTGTCATCACCAACCTAATCGTTCCAATTTTATTTTTTCCCTCCTCCCTTTTCATAGGTGGACGAAAATTTATTAATTTCTAACTATTTTAACATTGTTGTCATATGTTTATAATTTTTTAATTATTTTTTAACTGAAAAATGTGATTTTTTTCTTAAAAAATTGAGATCTTTTTTATTTAAACCAATAGTAGATTGAATCAATTAATTAGTTCCTTTTGCCCTTTTGGCATAATGTTTTGTCTTTTCTTTTGTCTGGAGACCGGCCAAAAAAAAAACTGAAAAAAGGTACCAAAGAATTTATTCATTTATGTAGACTTCATTCATTGTCCGTTTAATAGAATTCAATTTTTCACAATTCAAGTTTATGATAATATTTATACTAATATGAGCCGTTTTTAACTTTCATTTTACATTAATAATTTCTCAACTTTAATACTTCTTTTTCTGTTAGGGGTTTTCCCTCTCACCCGTATTGCAAACCTCCAAACTAAGACTTAGTTAAGTAGCTCAAAACCCAATTAAACTCCATTGATGTTCTAAGTATAAAAAACGGTATATCACCTCTCTTCTCTTTACTCTCATTTCCTCTCCATCATAAAGAGCCCCATTGCTACGGTTTAAGAGTTCATCACCTCGCTCCTTTGCAGCCTAAGCCTAAGGAGGTATTGGAGAGGAGCTTAAAATTCTAATAGAAGAAGAATAAGATTACTTGAAATAAAGGACCCCGCTATAAAAAGAAAAGACAGATTTGTGATAGTTCCTTTGTGACGAGGTTACCCATCACTAACTCGTGACTACTAGCAACAACTTTAAGACAATTGAGAGATAATTTTTTGCGCTTAAAATTTACATTTTCTAGATATGGTTAGTGATCGTTTGAATGTTTATTAAATTTAGTATTGACAAAATTAGTGATGTCTCTCTGTTGCTAATTTAATTATTAATTTTAAAATATTTTTTTAGTTAATATTGATGACTTAGCGGTGGATGGCCTTCCATCATCAAAACCCATTCCCTAAATCTCATCTCCTTCCTCCTTTTCTTTTCTTTTTCCCCTCTTTATCAATTGTGTCGATTGTCCCGCCACTACCTGACAACCAACATCCTTACCTCCAACCACCTCCCATGAGTTCTTCTTCTTCCTCTCTTTTTCTTCTTTCCCTTGATGCGAAATGTGGGGTAAGATAGAAAATGACCATAGATTAAGCGTAAAATTATGGTCAAATTTATGTAAAAGATTGTCTTCACTTCAAATTATAATATTTATAAATCTAGCACACTCCTATCACTGCAAGTATACGGCAATCGTCGAGCACTTCATGTATCGATCCATAGGAAAACTTTATTTTCACGTCTTTGCTTCCATTTTTCATCAAGCAAGTTTAGGTTGGGGCAAGACACTAGAGGTCCAATCCCAACTGGAATAGGTGAGGAGTAATCAATTGAAAGAAGAAATAAAATTTTGAGTTTTTAAAATAGATAATGCAGAAATTAAAAGAAAGAAAAATCCAAGTGTGAGAGGACACCAGAACGTTGGGTTCACCTCTGAATCTCACTCATCTGCTTTTTGACGTGAATATATAAAATGTCGCCTAGGCCCTTACACCACGGCCAAGGCAACTCCGCTCTCGCGGTGATTGCTCTATCCTTCACCTTTCCGCTCTCACGGTGAAGGCTCAAGGCTTGACCAAATGCAATCTGGTCATAGTCACACTCTTTCTCAGGGAAGAGAGCTCACCATCTTAAATCTCGATAAAAAAATTAAATCTTGACATCCAAGTGCAAGAGGGTACCACCTCTTAGCGTGCACTCACCTCTTTTCTTAAGGGGACCTACAGGTTTAGCTAGAGTACTCTCTTAGGTAGGAGCATTACCCCGCTCTCGCAGCGGTTACCTAATCAACAAGCCCCCACTCTCGTGGCGTATGCTCACTGGGTCTACTAAGAGATCAGTTCCTCAAGTTACATATCAAATTTCTCTCGAGGTCAAGGTAATAACTCAATTCACCTCTCTATCCAAATCTATAAGTCAATTAAAAATTATCGTTGCTCGCTCCAGGTCAAACTCCGGAGGTAGGGGTCGACTCTCACCTATCCCCTATCTCAGGAGGCATAACCTAGACTAAGCTTACCCCAAACTTCATCACTAGCCTCTCGGCTCATTGTGTGAAGGTGGCAACACTATATGGCCCTCATGGACAGTGCGCACTTGGGAAGAATCATACGATAAAACAAAACACAACTTTCCATCACAAATCAAAATGCGAGATCAAGTAGGCGATATAGAAGATGAAACTTTAAAACATTCAGAGCATATCAGATATAAACGGAGGTTCCCCCAGAATTCCGGTCATAAGAGTTTAGCCAGACATTCTGAGGCTAACAGATACAAGATCAGAAAAGAGTTTAGTCAACATAATTTCTTCGCTGAAAATTAAACTAAGTGTAGAAAGAGATAAAAGTTCGCCAGTGTTCTCTTCCGTGTCGTCTTCAGACCTTCTTTATTGCTTCATAAAATTCGGAGGTGAAAGTAATTTGAAATCCACAAAATCTCCAAAATCTTGGTCAGATGAGGGGTAAACTCCGCAAAATCTGGGATGACAGTTATGTAAGTTACCTTGGTCCCCAGCTGCGACAAAAAAAGGAAAGAATTTAAATTTTCAAATGTTCAAACCACATAAATCATGGAAGTTAGTTAAAATCCTCCTCAAATTAGTTCAAAATCCCAGAATTCAAATATAAGGATGATGAATATTTAAAATATGAAAAATAAATATAAATCAGCAAATAATGTTTACAAAAATAGAGCCCTGGGCAAACATTTAGGAGGTTGGGTTCAGCTTTTTGGGTATACCTTTTCATGTCATCACCCCTCTTCTCCGATTTTCTCCTTCTCCACTGAAAAAAATGGGGGAGTAGGTTGGTGTCATCTCTTCCCGTGGCCTCGGCCTTCCTTGAGTTCCGCCATCCAGGGAGGCCGAGGGAGGAGGGGCATACAAGGAGGGGGAGGAAGGGGAGGGCGCCACCCTGCTTTGGTTTTTTTTTTGAAACATAGTTACTTTGTTGATTTTGATCAATATAGTCAATTTTGATTTAGTATTTATAGCTAATTTTAGCATTGTTTACAATTATGTTTAGTTAAAAATTTATATAATATAATGATATCTAAATAAAGTTGATTTTTTCAGTAGAAAAATGATAATGATTATGTTCATAAAGATTTTAGCAATGAAGTTGACAAATTCTTGAGATTTATATACGAAGAACAAAATGTGATCCATTCGTTTGGTCACATTCATTATCCATGTGCGAAATAAAGTACTTCATCGTGATGAATTTATGTCTAAAGATTTTTTGGCGGATTACTTGAATTGGACATTGCACAATGAAGAATATCAGATAGATGTAAGTTTAATTAATCAAGTCTATTATCTTGATTCTTTGATAAATCCTTATATTGATATAGTGCAAGATGTAGAAATTGGTGATACATTTTATCAAAAGCATGAAGAAATAGAAGAAATTTTAAATGCGTCAGCTTCAAAATTTTATAATTTTCTTGCAGACAAGTCTCTTTGGAATGGTTGTGAGCAATAATGAGTATTATTTAATGTTTCACAATTAATAAATTTGAAGTCCGAATATAATATGAGCGAGAAGTGCTTTGACTAAATTATTTCAATTATTAAAAGTATGTTCTTTTGCCTTTCTTGGAAAAGCTTCCAGAAAATTATTATAAATTCAAGAGAATGATGAGTGAACTTGGTCTAGAATAACAAAAAATTGATGCTTGTGACAATCATTGCATGTTGTATTACGAGGAGCGTAGTGAACTAACAGGTTGTTATGTATTTGATGAGTCTCTCAATTCAAACAAAAGGCAAATTCTAATAGTAATCAGAGGGAGATTCTTGTTGCGATGTTCAAATATTTTTCGATCATCCCAATGTTATAACATTTATTTTTATCCAAGAATTTTGCACAGTTTATGTGATTGTATGAAAAGGGGTGTCAAGCGATCCATCAATTATGATACACTAATGCATGCATAATCTAACATATTTTAAGGTTCATATTTATGTTTATTTTGGTTAATTTTGTCATAACATGCATCAAATTTTAGTTGTTATTTGCTTCTATTTCTTGAAGAATAAATCTACTCAAGTTTTGGGATTAATTACAACAAATCACTTGGAAGGAATAGAGGAATGACTAGAAGAGATTACACTAATGAAAAGAGTCAACATTAGAAGCCTATCACAATTTCGAGATTTCACACGCCGTTACTTAAGTGTTATAGTTGTGACAACAAGCTTCCAGACCAAGAAACCAATGTACCTAATTGTGACATCCCATCATGGGTCATTACATTGCAATTTCACGGACCTTGATACAATTTACAACTTCTAAAGTGACGACAAATTGAAGTTTAATGAAGTAATGAGTCGTTATATGATGTCATGGCCATAAATGATGTGAAATAAGAGTTTCCTGTTCGAATAACCCGTGTAACAGGTCGCTTTATTTTATCTCAGGTCGTTAAATAGAATTTCACGGGTCACTACAACCAGTTTCATAGCCCACTAAATTCATCATAGGTCACAACAACAAGGCAAATTCACACGTTCTCACTCAAGCTCGAATCTTTTGAAGGAATTTCATTGAGAAAAGGACTTCTAACCTATCCAAATTCTTTGGAGATCAAAAGGAAACATAACTAAGAACATTTGAATGTATTTTTAAGGATTAAATCTCAGCCACAAAGTCAATTACGATTTTCAAACTTTCTTAAACTCTATGAAAACCCCAGAAATCCTTTGGAGGTTATAAATACACATGCTGAGAGCCAAAATTCATGTGCTAGGATATCTTAGGATTCTGCAACATGTGCCGACAAGTCAAGGACGTGAGAGCAACTTGAAGGGATGCTGAGAAGATTTCTATGCGGTACACTCGGAAAGAAGATCGTGCAGATTTCACCGACGTTGAGAATAGTACTCTCTGTCCTACATATTGTTGGGATGATATTTTTGTAACTTTTTAAACAATCTTTCTTTTGTTATAGTCTTAGGGCAAACTTATGGCCCCCTTTTTCAATATTGCTTATAGTTATTTAATTCTTGTGAACATGATTGATGAGTGCATTATTTTTCTTCAGTTTGATTGAATTAACTAGTTGACTATTGACAAGTCCTCTGTAAGTTAATGATCTCTATAGAACGGATTATTGACTTTTAATTTGAAGTAATCATGTCCTATCTTGCTGATTCAATAAGGATCGTAAGATTCGTGGTTTGTTGAATTATCCCAGTAAGGGTGGCTCAATAGTTTAGGAATATAACTCCTTGCATTCCAACCTGAGTTGATTGAGAATAGATATGATAAGAAGTGCTCCTAATTTTTCTAAGCTTAAGGATAGTTGGTTTACCCGGTAAGGGAGGTCATATATTAGGTGTTTCTAATCCATCTAAGAATTAAGTCTATCTATCATTGCTGAAATCAATCACTGAAAAGGTAAATTAAGTTTGTTCCTATTCCTATATCACACCCTACGGTACTAGGTATCATTAGTTTAGTTTTTTTACCTTTATGCTATTTCATTTTTTGCACCCTTTCACCAGCCATCATAATTTCCTATTAGTCCATGAAATTAGATAGTTAGTTAAACTAATTCATCATGGGATCGATAACACTATACTCAAAAAAAATTATTACTTGATCGACTAGTGCACTTGNTAAGTTAATGATCTCTATAGAACGGATTATTGACTTTTAATTTGAAGTAATCATGTCCTATCTTGCTGATTCAATAAGGATCGTAAGATTCGTGGTTTGTTGAATTATCCCAGTAAGGGTGGCTCAATAGTTTAGGAATAGAACTCCTTGCATTCCAACCTGAGTTGATTGAGAATAGATATGATAAGAAGTGCTCCTAATTTTTCTAAGCTTAAGGATAGTTGGTTTACCCGGTAAGGGAGGTCATATATTAGGTGTTTCTAATCCATCTAAGAATTAAGTCTATCTATCATTGCTGAAATCAATCACTGAAAAGGTAAATTAAGTTTGTTCCTATTCCTATATCACACCCTACGGTACTAGGTATCATTAGTTTAGTTTTTTTACCTTTATGCTATTTCATTTTTTGCACCCTTTCACCAGCCATCATAATTTCCTATTAGTCCATGAAATTAGATAGTTAGTTAAACTAATTCATCATGGGATCGATAACACTATACTCAAAAAAAATTATTACTTGATCGACTAGTGCACTTGTTAGCATATTTGTCTATTTTAGCATTAAATTTTTGCACCATTTTCTGGGATAAAAATATCACATCAAATTTTTGACGTCATCGCCAGAGAATTAATCTTCAACTACTATTCTGATTTCAAGCTACTTTGAGACTTTATTTTATGTTACCTTCACTTTTCTTCTAGTGTTGTGTAAGCTTTTCAAAAGATATTTTCTAAACACAACTTGATCATCATGCTCACATCATCACACCCTCAATAACAATGAAGAAAGCAATCATCAATCCGAATTTGAGGAGAATAAGGAAGTCGGAAAGCAAGACGAAATCCACACTGAGGCAATATCTAAGAAGCCTCAACGAGTTCAAGAAGAATATCAATCCATGGACTCGTTTGATATGATCACAACCATGATAAATCCAGTTGGGGATCTGTTATTTCAAGATTATGACATTATTGAAGAAGTTGTGCAGGAAGTATCATCAGTAACCCTTGTGCAAAAGCATGAACAAGATCTAGAAGACAATGAAGACCTCTAGACAACTGAGAATTATAGGCGATCAGCACGCACTGCCAGATTCAAAAAATTTAGGAACAAACTGTGACAAAAAAAATTAGTCACACCCGCTGGAATCGGCTATCACAACCTTGTTAAGTTGATCCAGTGGAGTGTTAGTCATGTCTATTAAAACACCTCCAACCAAGTCAGCACCTAAGCTTGAACTGAAGCCACTTCCACCCACATTGAAATATGAATTCGTTGGGCCCGACTCCACCTATCCTATCATTGTTAGTTTTGCTCTATCTAGGGATCAACTTGATAAGTTGTTGGAAGTAATCAGAACCCACTGGAAAGCCATTGAATATTTAATAGATGACATCAGAGGAATCAATTCCTCATTACGTATGCACAAGATTCCACTCGAAGAAGATCATAACCCAATAGTTGAGGCACAAAGAAGGCTGAATCCTAACCTCAAAGAAGTTGTCAAGAAGGATTATATGAAATTGTTAAACACTAGGATCATCTACCCTATTTCCGTCAAAAAATGGGTGAGTCCAATACAAGTAGTCCCGAAGAAAGGAGGTACCACCATCATCAAGAACGAGAAAGGAGAACTAATTCCCAATCAAGTGAACACTAGTTGGAGGATGTGCGTTGACTATCAAAAACTGAACAAGTCGACGAGAAAGGATCACTTCCCATTACCGTTTATTGATCAGCTGCTTGAGCGCCTGTCGAAGCGTAAGTACTTTTGTTACTTGGACGAATACTCAGGTTTCCTGCAAATCCCCATACACCCTACCGATCAAGAGAAAACAACATGCTCATGCGTAACCTATGTGAATAGAAGAATGACGTATGGTTTATGCAACGCACCAACGACATTTAAGAGGATGTCCATTTTCTTATAATTCATTGAAGATATAATGGAAGTTTTTGTGGATAACTTTTCAGTGTATGAGTCATCATTTGACAATTGTTTACATAATCTGAAAAAGGTTATGCAGAAGTGCGAATAGGCGAATCTAGTGCTGAATTGGGAGAAGTGCCACTTCATGGTAACCCAAGGAATGGTGCTCCAACATATAGTTTCAAAGAAAGGTATTGAAGTGGACAAAGTGAAAATGGAAGTAATAAAGAAGTTGCCACCACCTATCAATGTGAAATGAGTAAGAAGCTTCCTAAGGCATGCGGATTTCTATCGACTTTTCTATAATAGCTAAGCCGATGACAAATTTACTGCACAAAGATGTTGAATAGTTTTCAACAACGTAGAACACGTTATGAGATTCATTTCGACCATCATTGTCTCGAAGCATTCAACTGGATAAAAGTTGCACTCATTTCAGCCCCCATATTGCAATCACCCCATTGGAGTCTACCCTTCGAGATAATGTGTGATGCTAGCAACCATGCTATAGGAGCCATGCTCGAGTAAAAGAAAGACAAAGACATCATTGTCATCTATTATGCCAGTAGAAATTTGGATCATGCACGACAAAACTACGCCACGAACGAGAAAGAGATGTTTGGCAGCGTATGCGATCGACAAGTTTAGATCGTATCTTGTGGGATCAAGAGTAGTCTTCTACACGAATCACATGGTTGTAAAACACCTAATGAGGGAAAAGGATGCAAAGTCCTGACTAATAAGTTTGGTTTTATTGTTGCAGGAATTCAATATGGAGAATAAAGATAAGAAAGGAGCAGAGAACCTCGTTGGAGATCATTTATCAAGACTTTTGGAACCCCTGGAAGACTACTCCATACCCATCAATGAGAACTTCCCTGATGACTCACTCCTCGCCATTTTCAACACACCCCTTGGTATGTTGATATAGCAATTTTCTTAGCACATCAACAAGCTTTTGGAAAGGGTTGCATTTCACCAGGGATGACTCGTCAAGTGAAGAAGAAACTATTCAACAAACTCAAACATTTCTACCGGGATGATCCTATGCTTTTCAAGAGATGTCCAGATGGAAAATTTAGAAGGTGTGTGCTAGAGTCAGAAGCTCATAGGATCATAAAGGCATGTCATAGCTCCGCATATGCAGGCCATGGTGGAATTCAGAGAACAACCACGAAAATACTGCAAGCTGGATATTATTGACCTACTATATTCAAGGATATGAACACCTATGTGCGAGAATGTGATTGTTGTCAGCAGAGTGAAAATATCAAGAAGAAATGAAATGCAGCAGACTAGAATCCTTGAAGTCAAACTTTTCGACGTTTGGGAAATTGATTACATGGGACCATTCCCATCATCAGGGAGATTCAGGTATATCCTTGTAGAAGTTGATTATGTGTCAAAATGGATAGAAGCTATCCCAACTATGCATTGTGATGCTTCCTCGGTCAGAAAGCTCTTTGGGAATGTTATATTTCCAAAGTTCGGTGTCCCCAAAACAATCATTAATGATGGAGGGAAGCACTTCGCAGAGAAAGATTCGAAAACATGCTTACCATATACGAAATCTATCATACAGTGGCAACAACATATCATCCTCAGACAAGCAACCAAGTTGAAGTCTCCAACAGATAGATCAAAACCATATTGGAGAAGATTGTATCAAAATCAAGGAAAGACTAGCCATCGAAAGTAGATGAAGCCGTATGGGCATGCAGAACAACCTTCAAGACAACTTTTGGAGTCACACCCTACCAGCTAGTATATGGACAATCATGTCATTTACATATAGAGATGGAATACAATATATACTGGGTTGTGACACAACTGAACTTGGATATGAAGAAGGTTGCAACCAACTGAAACTTGCAACTAGCAAAGCTCGAATAACTACCACTCCAAGCCTATGAAAATGCCAAAATATACAAGGTATTATATACAAGTCGATCCAAGTTGGAGCAAAGGTCCTTCTTTTCAATTCAAGATTGAAAATCCTTCCAGTAAGCTCAAGTCACAATGAACTGGCCCATATATTGTTCTCAAAGTGTTTGATCATGGGGCAATAGAATTAATCTCGGAGAAAGGACACACATTCAAGGAAGATTATCACACTCGAAAGGACATCGATTAAAATCATATCAACCCGGAATAGAAATTCTCGAAAAAGAGACTATCACACTCGAACCAGCTTGAGAATCATGAACATGGGACAATTTCTAGTCAAGGAAATTAAACAGTGACCCTCACTGGGAGGCAACCCAACCTAACACTTAATAAATTATTTGTTCTTTGTTTGTATGAATTTGAGGGCCACAAACAACTAGATTGTGATCTATGATATACAAGGCTGTGAGTAACTCAGGAACTGCCTCAACGGTGGGCGGGAGATTCTAATTTCTCCACCCACCATCTCGCCAGAATTACCACCTTACCACTTAAGGGAATCAACCAAAACTTTTTATCTCTCTCATCCCACTATCTAACCCACAATTACGCTCACCTCTCCACAGTCAGCGCCCTAATCGCTCATCGCCAACCACATCCCAACCTTGATCGATCGCTGGTTATGGTAGCAACTAGAGGACAAGCAAAAGGGAAAACATGGACACCAAAACCGAAGGGGAAACAAGAGACAACAACTGCTGATCCATTCATCGTCAACCCAGAAGTTCCGGCCACCAATTCATCTACTGTCGGACCTTCCACCGCCAACACGTGCGCACCAGTGCCAGCATTAGCTGCACTGGCGCCACATCTTATTATCGAGGTACGCCCACTACAGACCATCCCACCTCCTGCTTCTCCAGAAAAGATAATGAAGGTGAAGGACGCAGCCAAGCCACAACCATCATCGTCGACCACAACTACTGATGCCCCTACATCACTGCCGCAACCAACACCATCCTGCGTCGTCCTCCTCACGTGAAAGGCAGACAACAAAAAGATGAAAGCTGATAGCAAAGAAGGCAATCGGAGTGACTGCAAATGCAACAAAAGCCCTAAGTCCGGAGAAGCACCAAGCTCCTCCAATAGTCCCTGAAACATAGGAAGTTGCACTAGAACACACGGCGAAGCCTCCAGCAGCAATCATCGCTCATCATCCATCCAAGAAGAAAGGGAAGGAACCAGAATAGCTGCCGACAAAGAAGACCAAGAAGACATTACCAAAAGAAGCAGCGACGAACCCTGAACCGACATCATATACGACAGACGAGGAGGACAGACAACCTCTTGCAGTCTGAGCACGAAAAAAGACTTCTAAGGCCGATCGGGCTGAACCATCTACCGAAACATCAGTAGTAGCTCCTGCGACAGAACCCACACCTTCCCAAAAACCGAAGGAATCAACCACTACCATTCCCCGAAAACTAAGAAGAAAGTTGCACCATCTAAGCCCAAAACCAAGAAGCGTCCGAAACCTCAATTGAAAGACAAGGAAGAAGAATATGCTGATTTGCAGCCCTTAGTCATGAAGCCACACAAGCGAAGCAAAGCTGTGACGCAAGAGGCTGTGACCGAGGAAGAAGAACCCACTGCGGAGGACATGTAACAATCGACAATAGAACAAGTACCAGAGGAAGCACCCGAGTCAAAGGAACCAGTGCCATCACAACCCAGCATATAGTTGAAACACTAGATGGTGTACCACCCCCAAAAGTTCCCATCGTGACATCTCCTCAACAATAGGAAAACCCAATTGTCACACCCCAGTCAGAAGAAGCAGAAGAGGAGATTAGTGACGAGATCGAGCCTAAGGTTCAACCTGACCTCCCGACTCCAAAAGAAGCTCCAGCGGCACACGGCCAACCAACTAAACCAACTGAGCCCAATGGCACCAATCTCCTCCAACTTCCAGCATGGTTCGAATTCTGAGATGGCTAGCAATGTGCGCTATACGAGAAGTTCAGAACTAGAGAGATTCTCACCACAAGATATTTGGAGACTGAAGTCCTAAAGATGCTCAGCCTGCTCAATGATATGACCATGCAACTAAAGGAAATGAATGTCGACAGTTTTTTTTAATTCCTAGCATACTTCTGGGTACATTACTATTGAATTTCCGCGTTCTTTGGACGTAATGAGCATCAAAATGATCTTAGCCTGAACTCCCGCTTGTTCAACAAAGAGTTCTATTGGAGCTTTGACGAATTCTGCACACTCCACGAATTTCCTACCGAGACCCTGCAGAAGAACACCAACTATAAAGGCGCTGAAGTTTGAAGTGGACCATAGGGGAGAATTGTATGTACTCCGCCAGGCAAAGTCATCGTCTTTCTAGAACCCAACTATAAGATACTTTTAGAAAGTATTGGCCAATACTCTATTTGTGACGTACAACATAGAATCTAATGTACGTGAAGCAAAAATATACATGATCTAGGGATTTTTGAAGGGGAAGAAAGTTAATGTCGGCCACATGTTCCTCGAATACATCTCTCGCCTGGCCACGATTGAGAAGGGACCAATGTGATAGGTGGCCTGTTTATCCCCATTGCTGAGAGATGCAAAGTCGACCTCTCCAAGCTGCACATGACCATAGGAGCAACAAAAATAGATATATTTGTGATGCTTAGTATGAAGATCATAGCAATACGAGAGGGCAACTACATTCTGGTGTACAAAGGAAATGAGACATCAATTATACTGCCCAATTAAACACTCATAGATATCAACAAGGGCAAGAAATGGACCCTTCTCATACCTGAGCAGAGTGCCCCTCACAGCACAACAACTGATACATGCATATTCTAACATGTTTTAGGCCCTGCATTAGGTCTGCTTTTGAGATAATTCATCATAGCATGCATCTATTTGGTCCATATTTTGTCATAATTCCAAGATTCAGAATCTACCTCTATTTGGTGTTTTTTTATTGTAGAAAGGCGGCTGATATGGAAAAGGAAATAACTTTTGGATCAACACTGAATAAAGAGTGAAGTTTGGAGAAGAGAAGCCAAGTCATATCAGCTATCACGGGCCGTGATGACCCATTACGGGTCGCGTCCGTTATGGGTCGTTATATGAAGTCACGACCTCAACAGAGCGGAGTTCAACCCATTATGGATCATGACGAAGCATTACAAGTCGTTACTTATCAACTTGCTGGGTACAATGCATCATCACGACGTCAACAAAGGCTGCTCAATTTGAAGACAGACCATTACGGACCGTGAAGCCACATCACGGGCCGTGAGTTATAATGTGCGAAGTTTAGAACCATTCAGCACGCGACTTATGGACCGTGATACTCTATCACGGGCCATGAGGAGATCAACTGCTACAGACTATCAGCGCATAACGAGCCATCATGGAGTGTTCGGCTACTGTAGAGAGCATCAACTCACATTCACAGAACTTCACGAGCCGTGACATCATGTAACGGGTCGTTATGCCATTATTCACGGGACATTATCAGAAGTCACGACATCAACATGAGCACCATCAACTGCTTGTCATTTCATTACAGTCCATGAACTAAAGTCATGAGCCGTAAGTCTTAGAAGAAGGTTTGGCGACATTAGATTGATACCCGAGTCACGGGCCGTGATATTCTATCACGGGACGTGATGAAGATATGGACGATGGTACACTTATGATTTCGAAGCGGTTTCAGCGGCCATAAAGATTTAGATTGATTTAAGACTCTGGATATTCAGTTTTAGAGTTATCTTGTAGGACATAAAGGTCATTTTTATGAAGTTTCAATCACCACTCTTGGTCGAGAAGGGTTTGATCTAAAGGCTCACACGAAGATTCTATTTTTAGCCCTAGAAACCCTAAGTATAAGAAGCTTCCTTTGGAACTTGAGAAGGTATGCTAGGAGCCGTCAACCTGCACTCTGAAGCCAAAGAACGTAGGATTGCTCCTGAAGGGATGCTGGACAATTAAGAGTTCGATCATCCGTTAAGGAGGTGATTCGAAGTTGTCTACTTTCTAGAAAGAGTATTTCCTATTCCACTTTATGTTGGGATGAACAATCTATCTTAGTTTTATGTAATTCTCTTAGGATGAATATGATTTATGATAACTTGTTATTAGGATTTGAATGATTTGATGTTTTCCATACTTTTGTTATCGATATTAGTATTTATTTGTTAGATCATGTTTGCCTGAGTCTAAATTCTGTTTTGATCATTAACTATGCAGTGTGACTAATTCGTTTTGCAATTCATGACATATTGCTTTGATCCGTTAAGGACATAGTAAGGTGTGGTCTGTTAGGTTAACCCATTAAGGGTGATTTAATAATCTAGGAATAATATTCATTGCATTCTGTGATATAAATATGAGATGTAAGTCCGTTAAGGAGTACTTGTTAGGTGAATATAAATAGAATAGTTGATGGATCCGTTAAGGAGAATCATATTTAGATGTGTTCCTAATCCATTTGAAAGTAATTGTTAAAAGAATTCATGTGTAATTATTTATGTGAGAACTATCGGTGCATATGTGTTTCATGTTATCATCTAGGCCCTAGTCATCACCCATTATCATTGTGAATATTCATTTTATCTTTGTTTTAATTTTCTGTTCCTGAAATTGAATCAACCCTAAAACCAATGTTCTCTCATTATTAACCTCTAGGATTAGATAGTTACATAGTTCTTTGTGGGTTTGACACTCTACTTTATCACTATATTACTTGTTTGACTAGTGCACTTCCTTGCTGTGTTTGCATTTTTCGCATCAGCAGCCATAGCGAAGAAGACACTCACAACTAACACCATAATAGAGGATCCCTCACATCAATGCTGACCAAATTACTCGCAGAACAGCGCAAGCACTCGGCACTCCTAGAAACTATCGTCATCCAGAACATAGATCTCAAGGAGGAGCACCGACAACTCAAGGAGGAATTGTTGAGCAAGCTGGCAATGATGGACAGAAATCAGGGCAGGACGAAGAAGGCTTCAGGGATGAACCATCCTCCACATGAGTGACAACTCTCCCAGCTTGGCTTCAACACTTCGGATAGTGCCGGGGTTAAGTCCGGAGAGGCCATGGTATGATCATAATACCATGCTTTTGGATCTCTATTTTTTTGTTTACTCGTTCATGATCTCTTGCTTGCTTGCTGTTTAAATTTCGATATCGCACCCTGGACTGTTGTCATCACACCCCTACTCTTCTGCTAAAATTTTTGATCTTGTTTTAACTATCATGTTATCACAACCCTGCAATCTCAATGAATTTTGTTTTATGCATTTGTATACACACTTTGGCTTGCCTTGTTTATTTCTCAACTTTTGAGTTAGGGCAATATAAGGTCCAAGCCATATGTAGTTATAGGTTTTTATTGTAATACTGCAACCTGATGAATGTCTGACCTGCCTGATTGTACTTAGGAATCAAAGTTCTTTACACCCAACTGTCTATTTATCACACAAACCTACCTTTTTTAGGCCTGAGAATCTCATATATTTGCTAGTAACCGACCTCCATGAAAAGAGTAAGAAAAAATTGAGTTTCCTTGTCAACCCTTTATGTTTGTACGAATGTTTTTTTATCTTTTCTTGAATAATTACTCCGATGACCTTCCATTTGGAAGAGTCAAGCGTATGCTTTTAAGCACTTTAAGCACCTACCCGAGTATTCTCGTAGAAAGGGGTGGATAATCCCACGGAGAACAATTCCTCTTCCCTGAATAACTACTCATCGGTCTTTCCACTTGGAAGAGTCAATAGTACACTATTTCACAACACCCTTAGCATCCTCATTTAGTATTCCCAAAAGAAAGCATGAGGATATGCTAAGGGAATAATCTCTTTTCTTTTTTTACATCTCTGTGGTCATTTTTTTAAAAGAAGAGAGGAGAGGCGGGACAAGGAAGGAAAAAGTATGCAAAAGTAAATGCTCTGAAACAAAAAGGAAAAGGGAAAGGTTGACTTGGTTTGTTAAAAAGGGGATTCTCTCGCCTAATGAGTGCTTGTGACATAAAGATTATTGATTCCTAAACCTAAGTCAGTTACAGCGTACCATGAAGTAGAAATATTTTGTCGAATGTTGCTTGTTCCTTATGCTATGGTCTTCACATTTGAAAATGTCATTGCCTTAGTCTTAATTCATTTTCTTGAGGACAAGCAAAGGTTCAAGCTCGGGAGATATTTGATGTGATGCATCAAGTGCATAACATTTGATCTTTTATAGTTGTGATCCTCACTGTTTTCATGCCATTTTGTTGAACTCGAGCCTTGTTCCATGCTAAGTTCCCATTTTTATAGCAAGCACTTACCATCATGATCCAAATTCCGTCATTTCACGCATTTAAAACCAAATGATGCTGCTTTGTGCTTTTATTTCAAGAAATTTGGGAAAAGGAACTTTCACACCCTCAATCTATGATTTGTCACGACCCTGCACAAGATATCGCTTGACGACAAAAGCCAAAAACGGAAGGGAATTTGTATAGCTCGCCATCTGCAAGGACAAAACAAAAAAAAATAGGAGAATAATCTCGGGCTAGATAGAGGCACCATGTTCCGAATGAAAGCTAAGAGTATAAGTTGGACCAATGAAGGCAGGAAAAAGTGGAGGAGGATCTCACAATCAAGGAATTTTTGGACGAGTGTGCGGGATCACCTCCAATTGCCATCATTGGTTGGAGGAATGCAGAGACAATGAGGCAATTGACGAACAACATCACATAGACGAAGAACATGAGCTTTTCTAATCTCTATCTTTTTTGCAATATTGATGAACATGTTGTGTAACTAAGCAGGATTATCTAGAGTTAGCAGTAGAGGATGCATGATTTGAATTTCTACTTCGATTTCAAATGCCACTATTTCTGGTTTTCAATATTGAACCCATCTTGATTTTGTTTTTTGAATCGAATGTGTTGTGAAGTGTTTTTGGGATAATTTGTAATCAAATGCGACTGACCCTCGATTCGATCTTCTTTCATTTCAACACTCTCTTTTGCCAGACGATGCGTCCTTGACCAGATGTGTCCAGAGAAGTGAGTGATCGCGGCTTTCTCTTTTCCTTGAGTGTGATTGGGTCACTACCATCGGGTGATTCATAATCTTGCATACTATTTTCTTTCTTAGAACATTTGAAGGACTGACCACCACATCTCATTCACACACAGTCTGATGGTGTCACACCCCAAACCCGATGCCCGGGACACGACAAGGGGTGTTACGACATTCTACAATTTCAAATTCAAACTCAAAGAATCAACGATCAATATAGTAGGCCAACAACTCGAAATAAACTAATTGTAGGATTTTTCGAAATTTTCGGCATGACCTTTGCTAAAAAAATGGTCCATGCGACATATATAACAGGTATAAAGGGTCAAGCCCGAATCATATAAGATAAAATGAAATTATAATGGATAAAAGTAATGGGCCAGATGCCCTAACAAGGAGTTCACAATACGCCATCACCTAATAATCGATAAATGGGCACACGAGTTCAAAGAATAGTAACTATGGTAATGAAAGAAAGGAACAACATGGCTCATCCTACCACTCTCATGCAAATCCTAATTATGTTTCCCTTTTAGTGCCCTGTGAGCATGCAAGCAATCATTATCAATTTAGATCTCGAGGAGTGTCTTCTCCTCCTCACCTACAAAATAACAATAATATGAGGGGTGAGCATAAATGGCTCAATGAGTGAAAGAAATGGATCCATAAAACATTAATGTATATCATACATAGCTTCATATAATAAAATACTTGCAATACAATGCATGAGTTAAAACATGCTATGTATGAGCTGAACTACGTGTCATAACACCTTGCCATCCACGATCACATATCCATCCCGTCACGACTGATGACCACCTCGACCCTGCGAGCTGTCACTCGCCCCCACGAGGGAATCACACCGTCACCATGATTAGTTCCCTCAATCATGTGAGTTGTCACCCGCCACGAGTATGAACTATCATCATCATCGCATAGGTAGATCACCTCGACCTCGTGAGTTATTGCTTGCCCCCACGAGGGAGAGATATCGTCATCATCATCATCATCAACACCTCACTCCATGTGAGCTACCATGCATGTCTAATGCACATGCATGAGATATACATATATATCATGGTAGTATTTCAAAATAATACTAGGAATTAACACTTGCGTCAATCTTTAAGGATTTATACCACAAGAGCAGAAAAAACTTTCAAATCTCAGCATACGAAAAATCATACTTAAATCCTGAAATGGAAAGCAATAGAAATCCAAATGAAATCGTTCGAAAAACCGAAGCCGACATATCATGACAATAGCTTAAAAGATCATCACATAATCAACATAATCAATCAGGTGAGCTAAAGAAATGAATATAATGAACCACAACGATGTGATGTTGCTCTAGGTTTATGGAATGTCCCACTCTCCTCGGTATCGCTTGACCATCACTCGATCATCCATGCTCGAGTCCGATCAGTCAGTCGAGAACCTAATCAATATCCGATTAGATTCTATCATATCACTTACTTTTATAAATGTATATAATCATGAATAAAATTTATATCTTTTCTCATTTGGTCTTAATAATCATATAATTTTCAGATTTAAACATTTATCCTTCTCGCATCCTAACTTTAATATTTTAATCTTTCACTATATATAACCATATCTTGAAATACTTCTACTTAGTATTAATTAGTTAACATGCTTGAAACTATCCTCCATCACATATTCATAAAGAGAACTGGTCATACATCTTATCACATGCGTCCAAATTAAATGTTAATACAAAACTGATTATAACAGATTTATTAAATTATAGTTTTCATATTTAAACTATACTAAAGCATTTCATACATTTCAACTCAATTAATCCACTTATATCTCCTGGTCGTTAGTTCTGTTACAAGTAGATAATATCCTTTTAGTTTATTTATACATCAATCGATAGCTTATCTTATATGAACATTTTCCAAGTCTGAGCAGCAACCATACATGCTGGTAATCAGATTTACTTCATCACTTAGGTTTGTATATAACACAAATGAATATATAAATATGTAGGGTTGTGATTATTCAGTGCTGACCTACAACTAAACCAATCTCTCTAAGTCATATTAAATGTTAAACCTCAGATTTATTACAATCACCTGCGCAAATATTATAATTACATTTATATGCAATAACATGTATACATGCACATCAGATTTATTAGAAGCATTCATACATTTCCAAGTATCAACTCTAACAGCATGACTAACCAATAAACCACAAACATAATACGTCCCCATATCAGCAGCAATATAAGATGCGTGTTCGGCCATTGCTCACCTAAGTATGAAGATGTATACTCCGGCTATGGCACCGATTTCTCCGATGGATCACAACTGTAGATAAGTCCAAACGAATAAAAGAAAAGCACAACTAATCCCTATCATTAACCACTTCTAGATCTAGTAATCAAATCAGTTGATACTCATCAGAAATCATAGAGAAAAGTCGTGTCCTTCATCTTTCCCGAATCCGATATCGGTCTCACGAACACAACATTAATCAAGCTGCCATAACATTAGAATGCAGTTAAAAAGGACACACCACTGATCATTCGTGTCGCCATGGAGTAGAGGAGACTCACCGATCATCTTCGTAGTCGCTTTACCCTAGAAAACGAACTCTCTTGCATAGTGACCAAAATCCAAAAGGAAACTCTGTTACATCACCAAATGCTCATAATCATCCCCAAAAATGATCAAGAAAATGCTATGAAACTTGTATTAGTCTTACCGATAAGAGGATGATGATGAATCGCATCGTGCAACCACGAATCTTCTCCGGAGTCGTCGGATTCCTTCTCCGTGCGCCAACGTCATCTCCATCTCCGTGCTGCGCACACATGCGCAAACACAAATAAGAAGGCATCCTCGTGTTTGCGTCATTGAGGAGCAGCGAGCCATACCATCCAATGGTTGACCGGCAGTCAGAGGCGATGGCGTCAATGATGCCCTGGCAGCGGCGGCGCCGTCGTGCGAAGGGGAAAAAATGAGAGGGAGAAAATGTTACGAAGGGGAAAGAGGAGGGAGAGGAAAAAGAATTTTTTTTGGGCCTATCTTTTCAGTAGGCCGTTTCAATACTACACCCATAAAAAAATTTTTCGTCCTCGAAATTTGAAGGTACTTGAAACATAAACAGGCTTCTACGCATATCTTCTAACTCACACATGATTTCTTTGCATATCACCAACACGCGTCACGTGCCAAATGATGCTAGGTCAAATCTATCCATGCTTCTATAAGTTTTTTCTCAACACACTAATCATTTCAATTTTCTCACCATCTAACCCCACATAAAATATAAACTTCAACTGACTTGAGTTTCTCATCATCAAATATAACTTCAAATTTGACACTCACTTCAAAAATTAGAATCTAATAATCCACACCTCGTCATTTTTTTCTTGTATGCATTTATAAAGCATATTCCCTCTTATTGATATTGCAAACAATAAGAATATCTCACACACTAGATCAAAGTTCTATTCCATTAGAATCTATCCGATGAAACCCCAACTTGGCATTGACTCACTCAATGATTTTTTTCTTCTTTCATTGGCTGAGATAGGCTAATGTGGGTTCGAGCTCTCGATCGAGGATCGAAAGGCGTCCCATTCTTATCCCTTTTTCGATAAACTTTTTACCGACACACCACAAATGTCAAAGTTGATGACTAGTTTGAGCTCTCAATTGATGATCAAAGTGCACTACTCCGATCAATCTTTCGATGCGCTTTCAACAAGTCCATCGAACATGCTTAACTAGGCGATGAATTAAAGATATGTACCAATGAATCACAATGGGGTCATAGCAGTTCAAGGAATGATAATTTTAATTCAGTCAATCGTATCAAATGAGATATTTCGACGTACGTGAATAAGGAGTCGATTGCAAGTCTACTCAAGATTTAACAAGTCTCACTAAACGACAATAAAGTAGTAATCAATACTAATTCTAATCGGTACGATGACCTTGATCAATAAAAAATTTTAAAATTTGACAACAATGATTTACTAATCACAAAAGATCTCGAAGTCGATAACGAGCTAAGAATCATAAATGATTCCCTAATCATCAATGACATTTCATGTTCAATAATGACAAGCCAAAGTCGTCAATATTGTCAGAAATCAATAATGATGAATCATGATAATATTGATTTTTTTAAAGGATCACGATAAATAACGATGAAATGAGAATTGGCAATTAACTCCATGGTCAATAGTTGATGTCATGTTTATGAGTCCACACTATATGACTAAGAATCATGATTTATGCCAACGAGACAAAATCAATTGTGAATTGACAACCTAGATGGAAAATTAATAATCATTCGCAAACCGTTGAACGACTAAAAATTGATGACAAAATTAATAATCAGTTGTGGATCAATATTTGATGGCCATGAATTCGCGAATTGACAATGATAATGCATTGATAATGAATCAAGATCTCCCTTTATAATTTGACAACGATGAATCGAAATGGATCACAAAATTCAGGTGGCAGATTATAATTACTTAGCGAAATATATTAATCAATCATAATAATCATGAAATCCATGGGAATAACTCTGATTGTGACAAATAAGTGTCGTGATGATAAACTAATCAACGCTCCAGATTAATAATGGTACCTCGAACATCCTTGATAACAAATTGCGAATCAAGACAATAAGTCAAGAGTCCATGAAATCTACTAGAATCTTGTCTTGATCCACATATCTTATATAATCATATTGTCTATCAATATTGTTTGATTAAGTGAGTCATCATATTCCTCAATAATATTTTTTTACATGATATTTATCACATACAAGTATGATATCCTCTAATCATCATTACACATCACCTCCAACTTTAAGCATTGTCTTGGCATAATAATCCATAACATTCAATCCATACGGAGTAACACAAAAAAATTATGGGTGTTAATGAAAATTCTATTAATGATAGCCTTTTGGATATATATGACGAGTGAGTCATTGCTATGTAAGTGATATATATTATCACCTTAATTCTCCAAGTGGACTCTCATTCTTAAATGTTGTTCATTTGCCTCGGCATAAGTTGCACAGTCCACTACACCTATTTGCTCATGGATAAATAATAATAATAATAATAATAATAATAATAATAATAATAATAATAATAATAATAATAATAATAATAATAATAATAATAATAATAATAATAATAA
>LTAE01006001.1:0-26749 GCA_001647135.1 Pontederia paniculata | reverse complement strand
GAGGGCGCAGGCGCGGGCGGCGAAGAGGGCGGACGCGGATCACACGAACAAAAGTAAGTGAGGGATTGAATTTTTTAGGGCACGGGAATTAGCGACAGAATTTTTGTCGCTAGTTCTGTCGTCAATTTTGTCGCTATTAACGACGAAGAATTTTTGTCATTAATATTGTCGCTAGCTTGTCGTAAATTTTATTTTTTTAAAAAAAATGGCTCAACTTAAATTGTCGCTATCATGTCGTTATACTGTCGCTATGACCGACAAAATAGCGACAAATATTTTTGTTGCTAACTGTCTGTCGCTAATCCATCATATTCTTGTAGTGATACCTGAAAAATATTGAGAGGAGTAAGTTGAGGCTTAAGTACTATTTGGAATCTTGGTGAGTTCGGGGAAGTAAGCTTGAAGGGTTCCTTAACACATGTTACCCTAAGGTCGTTTGGCTTGGGAGTCATTAATCGAAAGCCCGCTACACGAACCACCATGTATAATATGAAGAAATACTTTACTATTAATTTGACTACCTCAGTTCGAATCTTCACTTAGAACCTGGGAATTTTTGAGCAAGTACACTTGTAGGTGACCCTTAAATCCTGATAACCTAAGGCCAACTAGTTTAGATCCATCGACTGAAAGCTTGTTATAGAATTCCTTGTGAAACTCTATTTAAATGCTAGAACTTGCATAAATGAAAAAGTATGAATGTGAAAAAGTCAGAGCCCGCTTGATACTTGCATATTCAGCATTAATGCTCTAACTAGATAGACATTTTTTTTTGGCAAAAGACTCAGACTTGGACTGTTTAAATATGTTTAAGATTAAAAATTCTAGGTAGCCTAACTCAGGTAAAAATAATAGGCTCTTGTGATGTACATGTAAGAGGGTGGTAGGAGAAAAGTATTGGTACATAGGATGATGATTTTGAGGGAGTAGTCTTGAGCCTTTCTTTGTTTTTGAAGAGGATAAGCAAGAATTTAAGTTTGGGAAAGTTTGATGCATGCCATTTTTAGCATATTTTGCATAACATATTTAGTCAATTTTTATTAACTTACTCATGACATGCATCGTTTTATTTAAACTTTTATTTCATTCTTATTGAGTCAGTATCTACCCAAGATTTTATATTTTTTGACAGATTCAGAGCAAAAAGTGCAAGGAGAGAGAACAAAATGATCAACAATTTGGGCGAAAGAAAAATATTTCGTCATGTCCGTGATGGGCAATGTCACGGCCGTGAGCGCGAGGGCAAAAGAATGACTAGAAATTCTCCAAACCGTGATGGACAATGTCACGAACGTGAGTGAAAGACGATAAGAAAGTTTCGAAATTGTCACGACCGTGTCCGAGAGAAGAATATATAAAGACTGAATTAATGACGATCGTGAAGAGGACATCATGACCATGAATGCACAATTCACAGACTATATCAATGAAATCACGATCGTGAGGAAGGCGAACATTGATGACTCACGGCCATGAAATCCAAATCATGGACTGTGAAAATATGGAATAGAGTTATAGTCATGACAATGAAACCTAGTTCACGGGCCGTGACATGTCCGACACAAGACGTACGAGTTATGGTCATGAACGTGAACTCCAGTTCACCATCATGAAGATATCAATCATTTGAAGAGAAGTTCACCATCATGGAATAGAGTTATAGTCATGACATTGAAACCTAGGTCACGGGTCGTAACATGTCAGGCACATTTTTCATTAGTCACGGTCACGATCGTGAAACCCCCTATCACGGACGTGAAACCTGATTCAAAAAAATATTATTTTAACCCATTTTTATAACCTCTCTCATCCAATCATTAGATAAGGTGTTTTTGATCAAATCTTACCAAATTGAAGAGTTGGAGATGAAACTTAACTCCAAAAGTTTTGATTTCTCCACATTTTCTATAAATAAAGACTTAACCCCATCAATTCACTTCTTCTCCCATTTTGGAAAATTTCTGATTTATCATTTGTTGGGATGTTGGATGCTTCAAGACATAGCCAGATGCTGAAGAAATTCTACGAAGATCAAGAAGAAGAAGAGTAGTGCATTCGGGAAAAGACCGCACAGCTGGAATTTAGAGTTTGATTATTTCTTCTTTCGTTGGGAAAAACTTTTTATTTTTTTCTTTTCATTGTTTGTATTAGGGGATTTGTGAACTCTATGTTAGGTTGAACTTTTCTTAATAAATTAATGTTTTTGAACATGATTGTTATTCTTAATGTTTTTTCTTTGCATGGTGATCATTCAATTTGATTATTGACTATTTAGTGTAATTAAATTTTATTCTTCTAAATGCATATGAAATTGATCCCTAAATATAAGTCAGTTCAATCTATGTCATAACCTAGATTACTCGTTTGAGATTCTTTGGTTGTGTGGTCTGTTGAATTGACTTGCTTAAGCGGATAACATTTAAGAGTTGCAACGATAACACATCTTAGATTAAGATTGATTTTGGGTGGATTCACTTGAACATCCCGTTTAATCTGAATTAGGATAGGTGATTGCATCTGTCTAGAGATCACAACTTAGGAAATTCTTAGTCCATCATTATATTCAATTTGTGCTTTAATTTGATCCAATCTGACATAGTGATAAAATAAAACCTTATTCTTCCTAATCATATCTTATATGATCTTATCCTATTTCATCTGGTTAAGTTTTTCTTTTCTTTTCTTTATTTATCTGTTATTTGAATATTTTCTCTATCAACTATTGAAATTAGATAGGTTAAATTACATTAGTATGTAGGTTCGAGATCCTTACTCTATTTACTTTATTACTTGAGTGACTAGTGTGTTTGCTAGCATAATTAGATCACATCATCTTTGTATTGGGGGTTTATTTTTTTAGATAGGTTAACCTAGTTGTCCTTGGACGTTGCTGACAATGATATTTAATCTCATGTTTTTTTTTGTTGCCCATAGTGTCACAGACTACTAGCCTATGCAACCTCATGTTGGTGACTACATTGACCATAGTTGAAGAAAATCATATGGATGCCCTTATATTTGATTTTGTATGTATGTTAGCAGATACGGATTCATGCTCATAGTCTTTTAATGAGATCAAGCTCTAAGTATATTCTAGCGAAGTTCCCCTTTCCATAACCGAGGGTGTCTTTGTTGACTCGTCATGGATAATCGAGCCCATCTTGGATCTCGATGATAAGTTCTTCCTCATAGTATTCCTCTGATAATTTTCGGATCTTCTCCCTAACAATTACTATTGTGATGCCTTATTCTTTGGGATTGAAATCAGACGACTATTTCTCACTAACATAGTGTCACATGACTATCCACAAATCTCAATGAAGGGTGAAGCGTCCTTCTTTGTTGACACTTTTTGAGTCTCTTTTTATTGACCTCATCCTTCTTTGTTGACACTTTTTGAGTCTCTTTTTATTGACCTCNTGACTATCCACAAATCTCAATGAAGGGTGAAGCGTCCTTCTTTGTTGACACTTTTTGAGTCTCTTTTTATTGACCTCATCCTTCTTTGTTGACACTTTTTGAGTCTCTTTTTATTGACCTCTTCCTTCTTTGTTGACACTTTTTGAGTCTCTTTTTATTGACCTCCAAATGCTTTCGAGTATCTTTTTCAAGATAATGTATCCTCGAGTTGACAGATAAAAAATTTATGACTAAAATTTAACCTAACTTATTAATCTCTTTTTTAATCTAAGTTATATTTTTTGTTTAGATTATTCTAATCATCTTTTCGAATGAATGACACTCCACTATTTTAAAAAAGTGAAAAATATTGCAAACCATAAAGCATGACATTCCATTAAATTCTTTTAAAAAGATATTGAAGGTACATTTGCAAACCATAAGAACTTTTGTCATCCACCACCAAACATACTCCGCTTGCCAAGACGAGAAAAAAGAAAAAGAAAACCCCAAACACCCCAAAAAATCCATCATTGTTTGTTGTGTTGGTTGCTATGTTGGTGCTAGGTGGCGAAAGTTTCATGTGGGGGAAGTCATTGATGCATGTGATCATTCACCTTCTTCCGCTAGGGTCTAACAACAAGATCCTTGCCCTAGTTGTTCCTCCTCCTTATTTTGTTGGATCCTACCCACACCTCTATCGAGTCTCTATTTTGTGTGTGTGCTATTAGATGAGGGTCTAAGGTTCGTGTGGTTATTATAAAGGGTTGAGACTCCTCATCGACCCTTGATCATAGATGTTGCTATGCTCTGACTAAGCGACATTATTGTCTTTGTATTGGGGGCTTGTTTTTTAGTGATATTAACCTAGTTGTCCATGGATGTTGTTGATAGTGATATGCAACATTGTGTTGATGACTACATTGACCACAGTTGAAGCAAATCACATGGATGCCCTTATATTCAATTTTGTATGTACGCTAGCATATATAGATCCATGTTTTCAATCTTTTAATGAGATCAAGCTCTAAGTATATTTTAGCGAAGTTCCCCTTTTCGTAATTGAGGGTGTCTCCATCGACTCATAGTGTACAATTGAGCCCATCTTCGTTCTCGGTGACCAATTCTTCGTCATAGTACTCCATTGGCAATTTTCTGATTCTTGCCCAAACAATTACTCTCGTGATGTCTTATTCATAAGCATCCTTCTTCCTTGCCACTTTTGAGGCTGGAGATCTTGTTATTGGCCTACAATTATTTTCGAGTCTTTTTTTCAAGGTAATGTATCATTGAGTTAGACGGATAAAAAAAATATGACTCAAATTTAACCTAACTTATTAGTCTCTTTTTTAAATCTAAATTATAATTTTTTTGATGACTCTATTCCATTCACCCCCTCAAACTATCGTGAAATTTCAGATCTATCCCTAAATTATAAAAACGGTCAGAAGTAGGCCTAAACTTCCCCAGAATACTGCTATATAGAAAAGGTCATATTGACCAATTTCATCCACCAATTTGGTTTTTTATATTTACACGTTGTTTTAGTTTATTAAATTACTATTTTATCCTCCCACTAAAAAAACACTTCCTCTCTCTACTCTCCTATCTCTCTCCTCTTCTTCTTCTCTCTCTCTCTCTCTCTCTCTCTCTCTCTCTCTCTCTCTCTCTCTCTCCTCTCTTCTCTCTTTCACTCCTTGCCTGTGCAAGCATCGTGCGCAAGCGAGCTTCCTGCTCGCCTATGCAAGCATGTCACGGGTCGTTCCTTGGCCCGCTCAATCATCGCCGCAGTGCGACCTTACAATGTCGCCACACGTCCAAGCAAGCATCAAGGCCAATGTTCCGCGCTGCGCCCTACTTCAATGCCCCGTTTTCATGGGCCATGCCAACTTTTGTCAAGGGACATCAAATGAATGGTTATCATTTTTTGCTTTCTTAGGATTTTCATGTATTTTAGCCATGTTTCTAGGGACTTCATCAATGTTTCATATGCCGACAACTAATGGCCTAGGAATAAGCATGCATAGGTAGTTTGCACCCCCCATGGCTGGTCCTCCACGCCACTCTACCCCCTGGGCCTACTGTATATTGTAGGGAAGCATGCTAGCCCTACACCCCTATGTATCATTTTGCCTTGTTTAATGAAAAACAATCATTTCTAAAGGAATTGTTGATGTTTCTCATGTACATGTCTCAACAGCGGGACTGGCGCCCCGCATTGTGACCAAATGCTCCAAGACACTCTCCATGTAGACGAGGCCTCCGTCTTGGAGCAAGCAAAACATTTGCCTTCGTGTCCCTTCAGAACATTGCCACACAAGTGCCCATCTTGTCGCCCCGCACAAGACGTCTTGCACGTCATCGCCCCATCGGTGCCTTGTGTCCCATCGGATCGCTGCCACTCAAGTGCCCGTCTTGACGCCCCACGCAAGACGTCAATGCCTCGCGACCCATCGGAACGTTGACGCTTGAGCGTCCGCCAAGCGCCTGCTCAAGCGTTGCCGCATCAATTTTATGTCCTATCGGAGAAGCGCCCGCTCAAGTGTCTGCCAAGTGCCACTCAAGCGTTGTCGCACAAACATTGCAAAGCACCCACCTTGACACCCCATGCAGGAACCTCCCCACGACTTCGCTCTGTGGCCTCGTCATGTCCCAAAGGCTTTCGCTACACACATAGTAAAAAACCCCTAATCCAGTCTTGTCTAGACGCCCCATGACAAATGGTATCATAGCCACTTTGCTGGGATTGCTCTGAGTTGCAATGATGGGTTCTGGTTAAGACGTGTTGAATGACCTATAGAAGCAAGGCAAAGCTCGTGCCCCGCCCGCGCGGAGTGCGGTCGCATGAGATCCAAGGACGGTGTGTTCGTGTTGGAGAATTTGCTTGCTTGGCTAGCCATGGAGATGGAAATGCTCAAGGATCATGTCATGTCCCAAGAATCGCTCGGCATCCAGGATGTGCAAAGCAAAGTCACTCCGCTCAATGCATCCTTCTTCTTGAAAGATGCAACCAACCTCTGATGGCACTACATTTGAGAGGATGTCGACCGTGGCGACATGGATCAAATCAAGATGTGGGAAGAATTTTGTGAGGCGCTCAGCGCTCACTTATGCCCTGTAAACTTGGACATGGAGCTGAATATGGCGTTATTCCATCTCCAACAAAAGGGATCTTTGAAAGATACGTCAAGGAGTTCTTCGAGTTTCGCATTTAGAATCCCGAGTTGACGAGCAAATCCTCTAAGTAGGATTCGTCAACAGGCTCAAGCCATGGGCTCGCATGGAGTCGGATCATTAACGTTGCATCGAAGTTCTCACAGAGTATCTGGACCACGACAAGCACCATTAAAATCCCATGAAAAGGGTATGGGTGTGGGAGAGGACTCCCAATCGTCGAATGGGTGGAAGCCGAACCCTCATCACGACGAGCAAAGCAAGGCGCCACCTGGGAAGAAGCCATTCAACCAGGACAAGCAGAAGCCGAAGCCGCCAGGTCCTTTCTCCATCTGTGATGGAGCGCATTGGACGCGGGATTATCCAAAGCAACCTACCTCAATCCATTCTCGCTGCTATAAATCAGAAAGAGGAGGAGGAGCATCCCATGTTGCCCAAGTGCCTGGGAGCCATGCATGTCCTCAATGCCATGTCGACTTCCCCGACGACCAACCAAGGAAGTCTTCACTTCACCAAGGTGACGCTGAACGGGAAGAAACTCGATGGCCACATCGACATCGGCGCTTCCGGCCTCTTCATCTCTGAGAGTGCCACCAAGATGATCAATCTTCCGCTCTCAAGAGACCATGTGAAGTTCAAGGTTGTGAACTCATGCGTTGTACCGACCTCAAGCGTCGCATAAGACATCCCGATGTGTCTTGGAAAATGGTCAGAAGCTGTCAACCTAACCATCATCCCCCATGGATGATCATGACCTCGTGGTGGAACTCGATTTCCTCAATCGCATCTCCGCATCGATCGAGCCGCTCACAAACTCCTTGGTGATCCACGACACAAGGAACTCCTGCATTGTCTCTTTCTGGCGAGGAAAAAGCATGATGTCCAAGATGCTCTCTTCAATGCAATGCATCTCCGGGACGCCCCAATCGCTCCCACAAAAGTCGCCAACATTTCGAAGGGTTCCAAAATGCCCGACACCAAAACCATGCAACTCAAATCCTTCAACCGCGGCTTCGCTAGTAGGAAAGAAGGATCGCGGCAAGGCCACACCCTCTGGTGGCAAGTCTCTAAGTGCAACCTCGTTGCAACTTCGATCAACTCCTATGTAGATGAAGGATCCCAAAGTTCCGGACAACAAGCGGAGGGATGCAAACACATCAAAAGACAAGTTCCAAGTTGGTGAATTCGTCCGAGTCAAGCTGCCCTGCCAATCCCATGGAAATGATGACAATTTGCTCGGACAACGTCGTCGCTTTCAAGGCTGATTTCGGATCGTGAAGAAGGTGGACAAAATGACATACAAGTTGGAACTTCCCCGAAGCCTTCAACAACATCCCGTCTTCCATTGGACCTGCTCAAAAGATGCCATGGAGTTGGAGAAAACTCCCAATGCACAAAGTTCGATGAGTCAACACTCCATAAGTCTCAAGAAGTCGATGCCGAAATAATCTTGGTGGACGAAGAATCAACACGTGAAGTCAGGCCGCACACCTAGATGTCGCGAACTCTACTGGCGTTGCAGAAAGTTGAGGACTCCAAACTGAACCAAGCCAAGAAGACGAAGCCAACAGACCAACTGATAAGCAAAGTTCAGACTAAAGACAAAGACCATGGACAATCCGGATCAACAATGTGAGGGACGTCGCCGACTTTGGTGGGGGAGAATGTCACAGGTCGTTCCTTGGCCTACTCAATCATCGTTGCAACGCGACCTTGCAACGTCGTTGCATGTCCAAGACAAGTGTCGACGCCAATGTTCCGTAGCGCGCCCCTACTGCAGCTCCCCATTTTCACGAGCCATGCCTACTTTTGTCAAGGGATATCAAATGAATGCTCCCGAGTCATCCTTGTTGCTTTCTTAGGATTTCTTTGTATTTTAACCCCGTTTCAAGATATTTCGTCAATGTTTCATAGGACACCAACTAATGGCCTAGGAATAAGCATGCATAGGTAGTTTGCACCCCCCTTGTTTGGTCCTTCACTCCACTCTTTGCCACTCTACCCCCTTGGGCCTGTTGTAATTGTAGGAAAGCATGATAGCCTACACCCGGTGTAGTCTTTTGTCTTGTTTAATGAAAAATAGTCATTTTCCAAGGAATCATTGATGTTTCTGATGTGCATGCCTCAATAGCAGGACTCACGCCCCGCATTGTGACCAAATGCTCTAAGACACCCTCCGTGTCGCCTTGGAGCAAGCCAAGCATTTGCCTTCGTGTACCTTCGAAATGTTGCCGCACAAGTGCCCCTTTTGACGCCCCATGCAAGACGTCCCGCACGTCACTGCCCTGTCGTTGCTCGTGTCCCATCAAATCGCTACCGCTGTAGTGCCCGTCTTGACACCCCGCTCAAAGATGTCCGCACGTCACTGCCACCGTCGGTGCCCCACGACCCATCGAAACGTTGATGCTCGATCGTTCGCTCAAGCGTCAAAGCATCAGCTCCGTGTCCTATCAGATAAGCGTCTGCTCGAGTGTCTGCCAAGCGCCATTCAAGCGTTACTGCACAAGCAATGCTCCACACAAGAATCTCCGCACGACTCCGCTCCTCGGTCTCGTCGTGTCCCAAAGACTTCTGTTGCCACACATACTCAAAATCCACTCATTAAGGCTTGTCTAGATGCCACGCTCTTCTAGACGCCGCATGTGATTGTGTCTGCACAAACACCCCAAGACACGCACAGACGCCTACACAAGCGCTGAGGGAGAGAGAGCAGAGAGAGTGAGAAAGAGTGATGAGAGAAGAGAGAGAAAGAGCGGCGAGAGTAATTTCTTTTAGTTTGGAGAGTAAAATAATAATTTAATAAATTAAAATAATTTTGAATAAATTCAATACTAATGTCCAAAAAAAGTTCAATATACTTCTACCCGATTTTATAGTTTAGGGGTATGTCTGAAATCTTTCTATAGTTCGAGGAGAGAAAATGAAAATAACCATAATCATTTTCAAGGGATACCTTATTTTAAAAAAAATGAAAAATATTGCAAAGCATAAAAACTTCATCCAGGTTATATTATGTTATGTAATCCACTAGCAAACTCAAAGCATGACATCCCATTACATTCTTTTTAAAAAAATTACTGAGGGTCTATTTGGCAAATGAAGTCTGATCAAAACTTGAACCTGGTCAGGTTCCATCAGGTTCTGCCAAACGATATGATATTTGGCAGAACTTGGGCCAGAATCCTAGACCAGAACCTGGGTCACGTGACCCCAGGTTCTGGCATAAGCAAGAATCGGAACCCAATTGTTGCAACAACATTAAGTGTTATTGTTGTAGCTCTTTTTTTTGTTGACATGTTTTTTTTTTACTTTTTTCACTTGCCTTTGCCAATATTTAATATTAAATAACAAAACATTTAACTATTATATTTTTTAAACTAGTATTTCTTATTTATTTAATAATAATATTTTATGAAGTTTAATAAATTATTTTGTTATATTATTTATGAGGATAATTTAATACTATTTTATTTTTTAAAAAAATATTTGAAATATAATTTATAATACAAATTATCTATTACTATAATTTTTACTTAAAAAGATTGTTTTTATGAAATTATTTATTAAATCATTAATTCATGAGATTAATTTATACTATTTATTAATTATTTTTAAATAGTTTTAATTGATATTTTTAACACTGAAAGTATTAACTCATGAGATTAAATTTATATTATTTATTAATTATTTCTTAGATAGTTTTAATCGATGTTTTAACAATTTTTTTATGAAAATATTAATCATAAGATTAATTTTATATTATTTATTAATTATTATTTTATAATATTTTAATCAAATTATTTTAAAAAATACTTTTACGAAAATATTTATTCGTGAGATTAATTTTATATTACTTACTATAAATTTTAAGATTTATTAAATTTATTTTTTATTAAATATATATATTATATTTTTAATTCTTATTTGGTATTCAAATACTCATAGAATTTATCTAAATATTGTTAAAACTAATTTATCAAATTAAGATTCTCAAATAGGGCCTAAGTACATTGACAAACCATAAGAATTTTGTTATCCACCACCAAACATACTCCACTCGCCAAAACGTGAAAAAAGAAAAAAAAAACCCAAAAACCAACCATGGAGTAGTCAGTCCAGTAGTGCAAGACACATGACACAAATAGACAAAAGAGACAAAGCAACCGAAGCAGCAACAGCAGCAACACTGCACCATGCTTTTAACTCCTCCTTTGTCCTCCACCTCTTCCTTTAACCATTCATATTTATCTTCTCTGATGAGGTCCATCCACCAAAGGAAGGTGAGGACGCAGAGCTTTCGTTGCTGCTGCTGCTTCTTCTTCTACTACTACTATGAAGCCATGGTTTCCAGTTCTCTTGTTCTCCATCCTCATTGTTCTCTTCCTCCCCACCTTCCTCTCTTCCCACTCCCCTCGCCAACGACCACCCGCCGCTAAGAGCGGGTGGGATGCGCTCTACTTCGCCCTTGTCCTCTTCGCCATCCTCTGCGGCTTCCTCGGCCGCCGCAGCTCCGAGAACGACCCCGACAACTCCTCATTGGCCTATGCGTCCTCCTCCTCCGCCGTCGCCGCCAGCACATCCAATCCCTCAGTCATTGCCGGCAGTGGCAGATACAATGCTGGTCTCAGTGTCGCTGCCCCTGGTGGGTTCGCTGATACACTTGAGGCCAACCGGACTGTGGGTGTGCACCGGATGCGGAGCACCGGCCCGAACCCGGACTTGAAGCACGAGGTCGCGGCAGCGTGGGGCGGCAGCGGCGACGGTGGCGTTGCTGGATGGCAGTATTACGACGAATCCCAGCTGTACCGCCGGAGGTCGGAGTCGGCGGGTCGGGAGAGCCGGAATTTCTGGTCGCCGGACACGAATATGGTGCCCGTGGATACCCTTGTTGGCCTCCGGAACCTTTCGTCCGGATTTAGATCTACGCCGGGCCATCCTCCGACATATCCGTCGGCGCCGATGCCCTGGATGGGAACCGCTGACAAAGTTCCTGAGAATGTAGTCGACAAAGAAGCGATTTTTGTGCTGGAGAACCCACGAGCGCCGTCACCGCCTGAGGTCCCGCAGATGCAGCGGCACCGACGATGGAGGACCCTAGAAAAGCTTCCTGCTGCCGAGATGGAGCAAGAGACGAACTTTACGACGGAGATACATCGACAGTTGCCGCTGGAGCCAGCGCCGGCGCCGTTCCGTCATGGCAGGGGAAGGAACCTCGAGAAACTTCCCGATACGAAGGTGGAGCAAGATTCTAACTTCCTTCCGGAGATGCCTTTTCTGCTTCCGCAGGAGCCAGCGCCGGAGGCGTTCCAAGAGACGTTGCGGTATCGCAGTAGAAGGAGGAGCTTCGAAAAGATTGGGGACAAGGACATGGAAGCTAATTTCGCGCCGCAGATGCCTCGTCTCTCGACGCAGGAGCCGGCAACGTCGCAGCGTCGCAGGAGGAGGCATCTCGAGAAGCCGGGGGACATGGAGGAGGAACAAGATTCCCACTTGACGCTGGAGATGCCTCGCCCTGCAACATTGGTGTCAGTGCCGGCTACTCTGCGGCATCTCAGGAGCAGTCTCGATAAGCTTCCCGATGTTCACGCGGAGCAAAACACCAACTTTACATGGGAGATGACTCATCCTTCCCTGCCGGCGCCTGTTCCGGTACCGGCGACGTCATCGCGGCATCGGAGTAGGAGTAGGGATGATAAGCAGAAAAGGTTAGCAGAACAAGACACGATCTTGGAGCAGGAAAAGCCGAACCCGCCGCCACTGGCACCATTGCCGCAGGAGGAGGAGGAGCAGAGGAACCACAAGAAGAGGAACAGCGGCAGAGGGGAGAAGGACATCGCTGCGGCTATGACGGAGAAGAAGAAGAAAAAGAAGAAGAAGGGGAGCAAGACGAAGAGAAGGCAGGACGGCACTTCGCATCACTTCGGTGCCACGAGTTCTCCCACTCCGCCGTCTTCACCGCCGCCGCCCCCGCCGCCGGTGGCGTTCCCTTCTGTTATCCACCAGCTCTTCTCCAAGAGGCCCAGCAGCAAGAGCCGGAAGCAGCAGGCGGCAGCGGCAGCGGCAGCTACTCCGCTTCCACAGCCACCTCCTCCACCTTCGTTACGGTGCCAGGAGAAGCAACCTGAAAGTTCACCTTCTCCACCACGACGTCGCCATACCGAAATGCATATGCCGGAGCCCCCGCCGCCGCCATTGCCACCTCCATCCCCACCCCAAGTTCAGCATTACAAGAAGAAAAAGGCATCCGACCTCTCGCCGGTTTCATTACCTTCACCATCTCCTCCACGCGCACCGCGGCCGCCACATCCACCTCCACCAAAGCAGGACTCCGAACGGCGGCAGATGATCTCCGATGACAAGGCTGTGGTAAGCAGCAACAACAGCAGCGGGGAAATCAAGGCCGGCACATCGTCCTTCTGCTCGAGTCCCGACGTGAACAACAAGTTCGAACAATTCATTGCTCGATTCCATGCAAACCTTCAGCTCGAGAGGATGAACTCATTCAGAGAGAAGCAGCAGCGGCCCAGAAACCGGAAATAATGGCATCTGGACGAGGACCTTGAGATGAACAGAGACGTCATCGCCGATGATGACCAAATCCCAAGCAAAGCTCCAGCCTCTTCCGCCGGTGCAATCACCATTGTTTTACCATCCACGAGACAACCATCAATAAACGATGATCAATATTTTTTTTTCCTCCAGACGCAAAAGTTCTAATCTTTATGCTTGGTTGCAGCAAAGCAATTGCCTCAGGGAAAGAACAAAAGAAAAAAAAAATAGAACTTGAATCCTTTGGTTGTACTAATCCTGTGGTGTACAAGTGATGGAAACACAAAGATCAGGAGCTCAGGCTTTGGAATGAAGAATTCAAATTTTGTGAGTGCAAAAGAATGCCACTAAGCATCCAACTACTACAATGCATGCAGATGCCAGCAGAAATCACCATAATTAGATAACATATGGGTAATCTATTTCATGAGCTTGATTCTATTAGTCATGCCACAATAGCAATACGTTCTTATAGAACATATGGGTAATTCACCAAAATTATATTATCAATAAAGGAAAGAAAAATGTAGTGAATATGCAATGAAAATATACTGTCTATTACACATAATTTGTTGCCTCAGACCCTTATAAATAAGAAATAAAACTGACATTAACACCTTGATTTAAAGGGTTCATACATCAACTACCTTCTTGATTCCGATGTTCTAATCTTACACAGCGCCCCTTGTGAGTTACAACTTGCAAGCTACACAAAATAACTCTTATCTTGTGCACATATAAAGCTCAATTATTAACTGTGAAAAGATGCACGCAAAATGTGCACTTGAGTTACTGCTCCCGAAATGAGCTGTATTAGAAATATTTTTTATACATCAAATCTTCCTTAATTATAACAGAGTGAGATATGTATATAAATGATTTCGAAAAGAAAATGTCCTGCATTTGAATCATATATTCATGAAGTAGCTTCTTGGAACATGATATAATATTTACTATAATTTATCTTGTCTTAAACAAAGGCAATACTAGTACGCTCATTGATGATACTGCTGCATTAATTCTTAGAATACAAAGTGCTTGTTATCATTGAAAAAAGTGATTGTTCATGGAAATCACAAGGATATGTTCACCAAAAAGAATATAATAATAACTCGTTAATGTCAAAATGTTGGTAAAATCCTAGATGCTGTTGGATGTCAATTAGGCAAAACATATATTTTACATGTAAAAGTCCCTACCTTATGGAATGAACGCACGACACTGAGCCTTCTCAATATCAACTCAGCGTCATCACAATAGAGGGCCTTATTAAACATAACAAATACATACACTTCACGTATGAACCCCAAAAAGAAATCAACAAATGGAATCCAAATAATGCTTCCACCAGGAACCCTTGATTGCCAGGTAGATTGCAAAGACTAGGAACAAAACGATGCTATATTTACGTTGGATGGAGAGGTCAATCAATATGCACAGATTGTTGAACAATGGTGAGAAATGCAGAACCAGATGAAAGAATAAACCATTATTCTTTTATCTGCACTAAGAATCTGAAACCTGAGTTTTGGCGAAGCAAAGTTGGTGGGTAAATGTCTGCTACCTCTATCTCTGCCATTGACTTGGAGATATCATGCACCGAAAATGGTATGCTGCATATCCAACTCAGATATTTCAGACCTTGCAGATAGAAAAAAGGAAAGAACTATACCTTTGATTCTGAAAGGAAATTTCACCTTGCATCATCATCTAACATAAATGAGCTGCTGACTGCACTATTTGCATCATCAGTCATCATATTTCTCATACTTGAAATAACCTTCGACATAAAAAGGATGCCAATTAGGGAAATATCTAGTTAAACATACACAATTAAAATATCAAAACTTACATCAGAGTGGCTACATCAAAATATATACATGAATCATGCAGGGAAAACATACCTCCAAGGAAACACACTGTGTGCCATATTTGTCATCCCAGTACATTGTGCTGATTCTGTATAGTTGTTGCATGCTAAGAACCTGAAAACAGAATCAGATAATGGTTCAATGTCGGAACTAAAATAAAATGAATGAATGTTCTTGACACCATATTGGGTTAAGGGAATGGTCCCAACTGGGCATAGATCCTGGGTTATCTCCTTCAATGTCTTCTTTGGCTTCTGATGTACAACCTGAATCAGAAAATGGGCTGAATGAGATGATGATGAGCTTCTAGTTCGTAATATTTGGGTAGTACGAAATGTACCAAGAAACCTACAGCCTGCCTGATATGCTTCAACTCCTCCCATGCAGATCCTACATACTGCATGCACATGATATATAACTAAATGACTTTGAAATAATGAATAAAGCCACAGGATGCATAATTACCTCTTCAGTTGCATCATAGCACCAACATTCCAACTCAGCTAAGCCTGCTTTGACGTACTCACCATTGCTAAATGAACAACACTCACGCCTCAGAAGAAGGCTGGAAATTGGAAACACAGACAATCATCTCTTTATGAGGGAGAATTCTCAATTATTGAAAATACAAAACTAAAACTTAGTGTCTCAGTGTATACCTATTAAATAGTTGAACATTGATAAATGAGAATATTTGAGTAAATATCTTACGAACAATGAAAGGAGGAACTTAGAAAATGAAAGATATTACTTTACTGAGTATCAGATTTATCTTACATGATAAAAAAACTCCAAAAGAACTACTATGGCTTACATAATTGTCCTTCAATATTTTCAAATGATTAGTTAAGCTTCTAACTATGCTTTGCCAGTGTGCAATTAAGGCTTTCTGTGCCATGGCATTTGCTTGAGAACGTGATCCTTTAACTAAGCTTGCGCGAGATGTTCTTGGTGCCTGCATTAACAGATAACGCAAATCAATCCGAGAATGATTGACAAATCTTTATCTGTGAAACAGTGCAGTGCAGATAGCACCTCATTGTTCCTAATAACTTTTGGATAATTGCAACAGCAAACTGCCAACAATACCTGTATGCATAAACCAAGCAGTGGAGAAATTTCTTTCTTTAAAATATCTCTTATCATTCCATAGATCTTCTCAACGAAAGCAGTAAGTTGCTGCTTAAAAAGCAAAGCAGGATATTTGGCTTCAACTTGGTGCAAGTCACTTAAGCCATCAATGACACGGCCACTAATAAAGGGAAGTCCAACATTTTGAGGAGATCGGATACTCTTGAAATGACATGATACTTGAATTAGTAAGCTGAGAAAGGAAAACTAACAATGTTGTGAAGCTTTCTTATATAAAAAAAAGAGTTCAGATGTTTACTTGCATCCTCCCAAAGAGAGAGGATGATGCTCTGCGTCTTTGAGGGGCAAAACTAGATGCAACATTTGCCTTCAGAGTTCGTTGAAGCAGCAACAACAATGTACATGAATTTGATAACCAATATGATAATGTATTTGTGTTACCCTGAGCCTTGAGAAACATAGAATAATTTATTAAGGAATGGGAATATAAAATTTTGTGTTGGTACAGAAACAGAATATACTAGGAACAATAAAGTAGACTAAAGTTTCAGATAAATTGCTTACGAGCATTCTCCAAACTTGAACTTCAGAAAGATAGAAAAAAGAAGGAATTTTGTGGACAAAGATGGTTAAATACCTCAATTTCTGATCCTATTGTTTGGGTAATCTGCTCAAATATACTAGTCCTTTCAACTTCAAAGGCTCTCCAATGGTGAAGGCATTTATAAATGAGACAAGCAGCAACAGGCCTGCCTCCGGTGAAACCTAAGTCTTGAGAGATGCATTTTATAAGCACATCCTGGTTCTCCTATGGAACAAACATGAAAGATATGGTGAATTTTAGGATGCATATATAACAATAGTGCACTATTATAAAGACATATTAGTTGTGAAGCTTGTAAATGCAATCTCACTTGTCGCTTCTCGTTGAGTGATTTTTGTGGCGTTTCCTCGCTTTCAAGTTCCTTGGGCTTAGACAAGGCAGGACTAGTATCTACAGTGTTAATGGGTTGCAAGGAAGATCAGCTCTTATTAATTTAGTTTCATTTCAACTTTCTACACATCTGCCGCTATAAATATATTTCATACTTACCAAAATCCTTGATTCGCCGTTAATAATGTTCCTGTTCTCTGAAGATCTCTGAGAGGAGAACGAAAATGATTAAGGCTTTTGGTTGTCAATTAAGTTGGAAAAGGATAAAGTCATGGTTGGATAAAGACCTGCATAATTGTTGTTCTCAAGCGCGAAAGCAGTGCCCTGCCGTTTGTTGGCGAATTAGCGACTTCTTGTTGACGAAGTACTTTGTTTTCTGATTCAAGATTTGATACTTTCTCCTCAAGCTTGTTTCATTTGCAAAATATATAATTTATTACAACACACTAATCAAGAGAATATATCCATGTATAAAAATTGTAAGGGTTGGGCCAAAATCTCTAGTGCCGTGTTATCTTATATCCTGTTAACACCCATCTTTGTACATAGGGAGATGCTATGAGATAACCCAACCCAAGAAAGCTAAATTAAATGTAGAACCTTTGAACAGTATCTTGGAGTCCATCAACCTTTTGCTTCAGCTTCTTCAACTTTCTCGAGTAATTTATTGTTTCTTTCTAGAGATTTTGTATATGCTTTAGCGGTTGCATTTGCTTCTTGTTCTTGTCTTAGAAACAAAGTCTGCTATGAAATTAGAGACATAAGAGGAAGGTAATAAGTGAAATATATTGCATATGGAGTATGGACTATCAAGTAGTTCAGTCAATAAACATCAAATACAGATGGGAAACACCTACTGAGAAAGTTAACACAAACAAAAGAACTAGTCAATGATCAATGATGAATAATAAAAAAGAAAAAATAAGTATCCTATTTATTTGCATATATTCTTTTTATATGTAGATACCTTACCTAGTTAGCCATATATATATATATATATTATATATGATCTAAATACAAAATAAGATCAAAGACTATATTAAACAATTCAATACTTTTTTAAATTTTTTTTTGTTTATGTGATCCATAATTAATCCTTTGGATCCCTGTGACGGGTGGGTAGACTTTATTTATATCTTTTAGTTTCAGGTCATGGACGGAAGGAAGACCCCCTTTTGGACCAGCATATATCATCTTACAAGAATTCAATATGGGATAGATAAAGTGGAAGATGTATGCATAAAACTAATTGCCCCAAGGAATAATTCTAGAATCCCGTCTGTTTTCTGTATTTGGAGAAGTGCTGATTTTCAAGAGCGTGAATCTTAAGATATGTTAGGAACCTCTTATGATAACCATCCTCATCTTAAACATATCTTGATTGCTGAAAGTTGGATAGGTTGACCCCTACATAAGTACTATATTACGTAAACATATAAGCCTCTTGCTAATATTTAACACTTTATACATTCATTTTCATTACACAAAGCATACTCTATGATCCTAATTTTGTCTACATTTTTTGAAGTTATGATTCAATCATAACAATGGAAGAACAAGTAAAAATTACTTAACCTTAGCTGACAGTTTCATGACAGTGCATACCTTGAGGTGCTCAACTTCAACCGTCAATAAATCAATCTTTCAGTATCTTGGATAAGGACAGGAGCTTCCTTGATAACTGGTGGAGCCTCTTCAATAGCCTTCCATGCAGCTTCACATTCCTTAATAATATGTATTTTGCTTCTTCTATTTGCAGCTGCATCACATGCAGAGTTTCTTGAAATTTAGTAATTTTTTGGGCTTTTGTCTCTTCCAGATCAGTATGCATGGAGGTAACATTAATAACAAGAATAATAATAAGTGAACATTAAGTTTTTGTTCAAATTATTAACCTCAAGATAAGCTCCATATGTATTAAAAATTTTGGTACTTCTTCAAATGAAAGTCAAGAATTTACTCTTAAACGTTTCTTCAATGGCAAATGCCAAGTTAGTTCCTCCACACGCTTTTCCAGCTTGTCTTTTGCCTCTTTAAGAGCCCCCATTTCTCTAGCAGCCTGTGCACATCATATTATGAGCATTACAGTTTGCAATTTCATAGTAAAAAAATGTTATTTCAGAAATTTGGAGATGAGATATTAACCATTTTAAATTTTCTAAGCTCTCTTCTTGCAACCCTTTGTCTCCAAGCACACTGAAAAGTAACTGTTGATTTCTTCAATCTCTTGTAATACATGTAATCTTTTGTCATGAATAAGTCCTCAATAATATGTTGACAAACCTACCTGTTACATTTGAAACTTTTAAAACCATAAATATCAAGAACTCCAATTAATGATCTTGAATTTGGATCTTGCCCAATTGATGCATTCTACCAACCTGTTGATAATAACATCAACCTTGAGAAAACTCATGAATAACAATATGATGTTGTAAAAAAAAACAAAACAATAATGTCATGTTCTCTGAAGATCTCTGAGAGGAGAACGAAAATGATTAAGGCTTTAGGTTGTCAATTAAGTTGGAAAAGGATAAAGTCATGGTTGGATAAAGACCTTTATAATCGTTGTTTTCGAGCGTGAAAGCAGTGCCCTGCCGCTTGTTGGCGAATTAGCAACTTCTTGTTGACAAAGTATTTTTTTTCTGATTCAAGATTTGATACTTTCTCTTCAAGACTGTTTCATTTGCAAAATATATAATTTATCACAACACACTAATCAAGAGAATATATCCATGTATAAAAATTGTAAGGGTTGGGCCAAAATCTCTAGTGCCGTGTTATCTTATATCCTGTTAACACCCATCTTTGTACATAGGGAGATGCTACAAGATAACCCACTCCAAAAAAATTAAATTAGATGTAGAACCTTTGAACAGTGTCTTGGAGTCCATCAACCTTTTGCTTCAACTTCTTCAACTTTCTCGAGTAATTCATTGTTTCTTTCTTGAGATTCTGAATATGCTTTAGCGGTTGCATTCGATTCTTGTTCATGTCTTAGAAACAAAGCCTGACATGAAATTAGAGACATAAGAGGAAGGTAATAAGTGAAATATATTGCATATGGTGTATAGACTATCAAGTAGTTTAGTCAGCAAACATCAAATACAGATGGGAAACACCTACTGAGAAAGTTAACACAAACAAAAAAGACTAGTCATTGATCAATGATGAATAATAAAAAAGAAAAAATGAGCATCCTATTTATTTGCATATATTCTTTTTATATGTAGATACCTTACCTAGTTAACCCTATATATATTGTCTAAATACAAAATAAGATCAAAAACTAGATTAAACAATTCAATACTTTTTTTAAAAATTTTTTGTTTATGTGATCCATAATTAATCCTTTGGATCCCTAGAACGGGTGGGTAGACTTTGTTTATATCTTTTAGTTTCAGGTTATAGACGGAAGGAAGACCCCCTTTTGGACCAACGTATATCTTCTTACAAGAATTCAATATGGGATAGATAAAGTGGAAGATATATGCATAAAACTATTTGCTCCAAGGAATAATCCTAGAATCCCGTCTGTTTTCTGTATTTGGAGAAGTGTTGATTTTCAAGAACGTGAATCTTAAGATATGTTAGGAACCTTTTATGATAATCATCCTCATCTTAAATGTATCTTGATGCCTGAAAGTTGGATAGGTTGACCCCTACATAAGTACTATATTATCGTAAACATATAACCCTCTTGCTGATATTTGACACTTTATACATTCATTTTCATGACACAAAGCATTCTCTATGATCCTAATTTTGTCCAGATTTTTTGAAGTTATGATTCAATCATAACAGTGGAAGAACAAGTAAAGATTACTTAATCTTAGCTGATAGTTTCATGACAGTGCATACCTTGAGGTGCTCAACTTCAACCGTCAATAAATCAACATTTTCAGTATCTTGGATAAGGACAGTAGTTTCTGATAACTGGTGGAGCCTCTTCAATAGCCTTCCATGCAGCTTCACGTTCCTTAATAACATGGATTTTTCTTCTTCTATTTGCAGTTACATCACATGCAGAGTTTCTTGAAATTTAGTAACTTTTTGGGCTTTTGTCTCTTTCAGATCAGTCTGCATGGAGGTAACATTGATAACAAGAATAATAATACGTGAACATTAAATCTTTGTTTAACCTCAAGATAAGCTCCATATGTATTAAAAAATTTGGTATTTCTTCAAATGAAAGTCGAGAATTTACTCTTAAATGTTTCTCCAATTGCAAACGCCAAGTTAGTTCCTACACACGTTTTTTCACCTTGTCTTTGCCTCTTTGAGAGCCCCCGTTTCTCTAGCAGCTTGTGCACTTCACATTATGAGCATTACAGTTTGCAGCTTCATAGTAAAAAAATGCTATTTCAGAAATTTGGAGATGAGATATTAACCATTTTAAGTTTTCTAAGCTAACTGTTGATTTCTTCAATCTCTTGTAATACATGTAATCTTTTGTCATGAATAAGTCCTCTATAGTATGTTGACAAAACATGTTGCATTTGAAACTTTCAAAATCATAAATATCAAGAACTCCAATTAATGATTTTGAATTTGGATCCTGCCCAATTGATGCATTTATCTTTTTTACCAACCTGTTGATAATAACATTAACCTTGAGAAGACTAATGAAGAACAATATGATGTTGTCAAAAAAACAAAAAAAAACAAAAGAATATGATGTTGTCAATGTTTGGAGTAGTCATGGAGCTCATTTCTAGGTTTTTAATGGTAAAGAATATAGGCATCCATTAACAATCAAACAGCCGGGAATAGATGGTTTTTGCTAAACCATCCCTATTGATAACTGATAAACAAAGATCAAGAGTTCTTGTAATAACTTCTTCAGGTGTCATGTGTAATAAGTGCATTTTCCAATCCCTTATTATCACACCTGAGATATACATTTATTAGAGATTTCCAAACATTTATGTAAAACGATCTCTGATCCATGTTTGAACAAGATAACGATAAACACACATACATCCATCACCCCAAAGAGAAAGAAAGACATACATCAAAAGCTCAGTTGACATGTTGAGATGGAATTTCGATGTATCACCTTTTATAACAGATGAATCTGTTTTTGAACCCTTTGCAAAATCGACATTTCCTAGATGAAGTATAGCAGCCACAACCCTAAATATTGTTTCCTGAATGTAAATTATATTTAATCAAACTTCAAAAATGAAGGTTCAAACCATCCCAAGGTTAACAAAACCAGTGCATCATGTTGCACCTGCTCATGTTGACTAATTCCAACTATATCCGTGACCCTTCTACTTGCTAGATATTCTTGAGCATCATCAATAGCATCCAACTTAATACATTTCGACTGGTTTAGATAATGAAATGATTTTGGGTTTCCCAACTTATATGACTTTATATCCTGAGATACAGAAAATAGGCCAAATACTAACATTTTTGTTGAGTGATAAAAGTTCCTTCAATGCACAAAAAAGGAGCATCTAATACAGAAAGGAAATAAATAACACAGAACCAGTGCATCAATCACCTCAGGAGGAGCAACACAAACAAAATAAAAGCAGTGGTAGTTTCTCTCAGGATCATTGATTTGACAAACACGAGACCTTTCAAGCAAGTATGTTCTAATAGCAGCACCAAAGATTCTTCCACTTTTATCAAATTGGATCTCGACAAACTTGCCAAACCGACTTCACAGTTTTCACAAAACAAATGGTGTGATCAGATATCGGACCACATGAGTATAGAACTTCAGCACCCAGACAAACAAGGATAGGAGATTCTGTCCATACTTGTGCAATCTCCCTATCCCAAAAGAAGATGAAAATGGAAAAAGAGAAAGAGAAAGAAAATCACATGGTAGGCGTAAAGTTATACTAGGAAGTAGTAAACTGGTAATATTATATTCGACCAGATACTGTCTTTCATAAAAGCGCGAAAAAGAAAAACTTCCAAGAAAGGATGATTAAATGAAAAATAAAGCTAAGACTCACCTCGAGTTGTTGTTTCTGACATTTTTAGCATTTCCAAAAGCTTCAAGAACTGGGTTTGACTAGGAAAAAAGCAAATTTTTAGATCTCCCAAGAGGAAAATAGAAAAGGAATGCTCTCTCTTAAAATCATGCAAGTTTATAATAATTTTGGTTTTCTTACTTCTAGAACCTGTTGTTCAACTGTCCTTACTTCTACTCCAGATCGTCCACCTAAGTAAGCCAAATATCACATAAACATCTTTGTTGTTTCAGTTTTACCATCACCACTTCCACCACTAACCAAGGTGGAGTTACTTTTTCCTTCATTTATCATTGCTCTGCTCCATTAATAGAAATATGTCACATAAAAAAATGCTTCATTTTCATATAATTTTACAGGTAAAATGCTTCATTTTCATATAATTTTACAGGTAAACTAAAGTCACCTCTAAGCAACATCAGCAATTGCAAAAACATGTGGGCTTAGTTCCCCAAGGTCTGCTCCTTTATACTGTTCCATCATGTCAGCATCATAGAGATGGGGCAATCTTTGGGAGGGGTTTATTGCAATAAGGATATTACCAGTGTATGTTTGGGAATTCCAAATGATGTGTTATCAGTACAATGTAAGTTGATTCTCTCACCTTATTGTAAGAAGTGTGAAGACAAAAAAAAAAAAAATAGTCACATATATTTCATTAAGCTCATATCTTGCAGCCAAGTTTTGCAAAACTCCAGGCTCATGCAAATAAGATAATTTTGTCATGTCATCTACACCTCCAGGAGGAGCTTCTGTATCTTTTGGAAAGACCTTTAACAGCTTTGTCAGAATCTACCAAAATCACACATGGACACTAAGATTCCAATTTAAGAAAAAGCAAGCACATGTATAAATATCATATAGTTAAGCACAAAGACTTGCATGGGAACACACACCAGGCAAACAAACTGGGGAAGGATGCATTTTAGTTAGTTATAACAAAAAATGATCCATTTGCGAAGATTATTAACAATGTCTTTATCAAGAAAAAAGGATATCAGCATAGTTTCCATGCAGACCATTTCCCATGAGTGGTTTGCACATGGACCTCCTAATTGTTGATATTAAAAACCTCCCCATCGATCCAAGCTTCAACAGGATCTTCAACCCAGACGTGAGAGCCTATAATAATGTTAACTGTGCTTGCCTGTAATATGTTCAATAATGAACTTGAACAAAGAAATCATTGCAGTATCTGAAATATCAAAATTTGAAAGTTTGATTGATTCTATAATGGCAGTTGTTGCCATCAGGTAACAAAAGTGTGATAGTTTATATTAAGAATTTGGTGGCTTCTTTCTTGGACTTACAACGAATATTGCTATGTTTTCCTCTTAGATCAAATGTCATGACCAATCATATTCTCATTTAATTAAACTTTTGGAAGAAACAGTGACTCTTGAACTTCATGTTCAAACTCAAATCATATCATATTTTTCATCTTTTAACCTTTTCTGAGAATGACACTGGACTTTTTATAGAAAATCAGGCAAAATAAAGCATCATTTTCACAAAAGATGTACACTTCATAAGATATATATGATGGAAAGAAGTTGCCACAAGCTAACAAGAGCAGAATATTAAAGCAGCAGTCCTGTTGGTCCATATATAAACTAAAACTTGGCAGGCATGGTGAGAAGACTATATAAGTCACCAAAAGAAGAGGTCAGAAACTGGAACGCCACTCCATCGATTTAAGTCATCTATCGAGCATATACACTATCGCTCCATCACTTTTAGTTCGTTTATAGAAAAAAAGAAGAGTATAAATTATACATAATGCTCTCTATGTGCTGTCTCAATCCAGAAAACTCTGGCATAATTCACGGAGGGGTGCTCAAATCTCCGGAAATGTATAACTGGCATTTACATCCCAAAGATAAGAACTTTTTGTTCTGCGCCATAAATGGGTTGAGAGCAGATAGGCGAGTCGCTACAGAGATCATTTTTAACATTGCATTCACCAAAATCTCGTTGTCACCCTCGAATTTTGCAGACTCTTGGCGCAGGTGAACTGGCTATACAATTGCCCAGATACAAGAACGATCAATTAATTTACCTTGATGAAAAAAGTAGTAATCGTCGACCTAATTACTCATCAGTAGCTAGCAACATTGCCTTGTCCCACCAATAGAAACCCCATTTCGCACCATGCATTGAAACACTCGCGAAGCTATTTGAACTGGAATGCGAATTCCACACCAAGAACACGGACGGAGGTGTAGAGAAACAAGAGTCAATGAAACAACAAGACGAGCTACGGCGATGTCGGAACCTGTGCTTACCATGGCTCATCCGCTCGGAATCCGCCACCCGCTTGCTGCCCAAAATGCTCAACGATCTCGAGCTGGTTTGGCTATCGATGAAGGAGGGAGGAGGGAGGAGAATGGCGTCGAGCTCTCCCTTCCTTCCTACGTCGTCGTTGTCTTCTTCGTCGCCGTCGCCGTTTCGTCCTCTTGTCATGCTCTGGAACTCGTTCTTGGTTGCGGCTTCGTGTACACCAACGACAACAACAATAACAACTCGAAGAAATATATTTTATTAGTTATATTTTTGTATAACTAATAAAAAAATAAAACAAATAGGAGAAGGAAGTGGAGAAGTAGAAGGCAAAACTGCAAAAGGCAAAAGTTGATGAGGGCATTTAGGTCATTTCAAGGAATGATCTTGTCGTCGGGCCCACTCTTCGCATTCGGAGGTTTGGACATCCAAATGCTTCGCATTATTATTATTATTTTTATTTTTATTATTATTATTTTTAGAAGATAAGTATAAAAGAGTTTCATGTAAATAGAATTAGAAAAATTAAAAAATAGATATGTCTGCTTGTCCAGAAATAATACATGATGATATTTATAAGAAAAACCTGAAACAATGATGGAATCGTGCTACATAGTAAAAAAAAAGGGTTAGCTGGTTTTGTAACTCATTATTAAATTTGCACATGTGAACTTAAAAAAAGATACACATTTAAATTAAATTCATCCATATATGCAGTAGATTTATCTTTATTTTCTCAATTTAAATTTAATCAGTTAACTACAATTTAGTAATAACTTTAAATAATTAAAAATAATATTATTTTCTTTATTTTTATATTCCTACCACTTCTACATAACTTAATTCAGATGGATCATTAAGGAAAAAAAATAATTTTAATAAAATTTCTATGGAAGTTTTGAACTCTACTCCTCATATTATGTTGAGTTGGATGACCTATTAATTATCCAATAAATTTAAACTATTAAAAAAAATTTCTATATTTATATTCTTAAAAGAATTAATCAAAATTTATTCAAAGTTCGAATCATAAAACAAAAAACGAAGCCTTTGACACTTCGGGTTTCAACATTTCTTTACCCCTTGCATAGGCAGCAATTTGTTGATCAAAATCAATTTGAGCTTTGATTCCAAAAATCAAGAACCTAGATTTCCCATTGGTAGTTACCAACATTGAAGGACCATAGATGTCTAATAGAAATTAAAATATAATTATATGTAAAAGAGATTAATATAGGTTGACATTTCCTCTTGCAAAAATAATCAATTATATAATTAGCACATATTATTATGTCAGCTTCACCTATATATATATATATATATATATATATATATATATATATATGGATTTAATGATGGTGTACCCGGGTACACCATGTATCATGTCTAACAAATCGTTGGATCGAAAATTTACGATTGATCTTATTTAAGATTTTTATTTTTCATTTATTTTTTCA
>LTAE01006000.1:9112-24937 GCA_001647135.1 Pontederia paniculata | reverse complement strand
GCTCATTAGTCGATACTAAGTTCCCTCACAAATTTGTGATCACAAAAACAATCTCGAGATCCTAGATTCAACACACCCAATCTCTCAGACGTCCACTCCTGAGTTGAAGACACCTGTCAAGCTCCTTCGATCGCCCGCACTTCATCTTCAATTGACCGACTTGACTTGTACCATCTCCTTCAACCTCTCTGGTCTTCTGTTGATTCCACCTCAATCCCTCGGACGTCCACTTCTGGAGTTGAAGACCTCTGTCAAGATCCTTCGGTCGACCGACTTGACTTGTGTCAACACCTTTGACACCTCTGCGGTTGTCCGCTGATTCTCCCTGAATCCTTCGGATGTCCACTCCTCTTCCTCTGGGTACTTTGGGCGTCCGCTCATTCTACACTGAGATCCTCGAGCGTCCACTCCCTCTTCAGTCAGTACTTTGGTTGTCCGCTCACTTCCCAATGAGATCCTCGGACGTCCGCCAAATCTTCTTCTCACAACCTTCGGACGCCCGCTCATTTCCACTGAGATCCTCAGAGTCCTTTCTTCCTTCTGACATTCTTCAGACGTCCTCTGACAGCTTATAAGATTCCTTGGATGACCATTGTTTCTTCTATCATATGCTTTGGTCGACTGTTGCTTTATCTCTTCAGCCCTCGGACGACCTCTGTCTCTTCATCGGTCATCCACTCATCCTGCAGTCGTTCGATCTTCAGTTCACCTCAGACCTGACAAACTCCTGGACGTCCACTTGTATTCTCACCAAGACCCTCGACGACCTTTATCTTCGTCTGATATCCATCGGTCGTTCGCATTTCATTTTCGGTCGATCGATCTTTGTTCTGTCATCAGCTTTGGTCGTCCGCTCGATTAACTCATGAGCCTTCGAACGTCCACTCCACCTTAGCAATCTCCCGATCGTCCATTGTCTTCACTCTGAAACCCTTGGAAGACCATTGCCTTCTTCCTCAGTTCTTTGATCGTCCATCCTTCATCTTCGGACGACCTCTCCTTCCTCAGCCAAATCACCTCTTCGGCTAAGTCTCCTCACCGGGCATCCACTTTTCTTAGACTGCTCGTTCTCCATCCGGTATACTGCTGGTGTAAAGCCTCCGGTCGCCCATTGTTCTTCATCGGGTGACCTCTCCTATTCAGCCTTGTCTTCGGTCATCCTCTCAAAACCTTTGGTCAACCGCTCAGTATTTGACTCCATCTCTTCACTCTTTGTTCTTCACATCGGTCGACCATGGGACGACCACTGCACACATAGGATTTTTCCTTTATCTTCTATGTGCATAGGTCGTTCGTTCATCAACTTCGGTTGACCTACCATTCTCTGAACATGAGAATCTTGTCTTTCAAAACACAATTCAACAAGCTCATTAGTCCAGACTAAGTTCTCTCACAAATTTGTGATCACCGAAACAATCTCAGGATCCTAGATTCAATACAGTAGTTATTGGAGATAAGGAAAGAAACTACCGGTTTATTGAAGATCTCAATCCAACGGTGATGATGAATTTCCCCTTGATCAAGATAGAGGCGACTTGAGGGATCTATTTAAAGAGAAAATCAACATCATCTACAGGGGAGTTCGGCGAGAAAAAATTCTTGATGACAACAAGGAAGAAGTCGCCTCCAAACCTTTTTGTTTTCTTTCTAATTTTTAGAATAATGTTCCTACTGTCCCTCATGGGACTTAGGGGCTAGTTTAGTTTATTTCTAGGGCTTTGTGAAGCCCTAGGCAGACCTGTAGTTGACATCTTATCCCATCTATGAATCATAGACTTTTTTATTTAATTGCAATTTGGTTCATTACCGCCATGTGCTTAATGCTTGTGAATAATTTAAGGTGACAATTTTGTTCGCATGATCATCCTATCAAGTGTAAGTTTCCCATACGAGCCAAGCCTGGAAAGGATCGCTCGAAGTTTTGCATCTATCACAACTAGGAAATTGTTGCACGTCATAACCCCAATTGTGACAGTACTTGTGACAACGCTTGTGATGAGGTTGTGATGAGCCTAGAAATCGATTTAGCATTTTGATTTAACCGAGAAAGAGTTACTTGTGGAATGCTTCATCTTTCCCAAGTTAGTGCAACGAAAGTTGGCTAACTATATCCTAAGTCGATTTCGAAAGGCTTGCATATTTTTTATTGTATTGAAGTTGTTCCTCTTCATTCGGGTCAAACCTTAACTAGGATCACCCAAGGTTGTGCAACCGAGAAATCTGTCACAATTGTGAAGAAACAACACTTTCTTGAATTACCATTGATTTACCGATTCTTTTCATTCGGGTCAAACTCGAGGTTGTGTAACCGAGGAATCTGTCACAATTGTTGAGAATTGGGAAATCCTTGAAGTGGTCATACACCTAAGTCTTTGAATGTCCTTCTTCAACTGGACCAAGCCTTGACCAGGATCATCCAGGGTCGTGTAACCGAGGGATCTGTCACGACTATTGAAGAACAACTTGCTTGTGATAGATGGGTTTGACTATTTCCTATTTTATATGTCCCATGATGCGTGCGGTCTAGTGTGATATTCAAAATCGGGTTAGCACAGACTAAGAGTAGGGTTGTGATAGCTCAAGTGCAAGACTGTGAAATCTCAATAGACGGGATCAGGTTTTAAAAAGTCCTAGACAACACAACATATTCTGCAAGTATACAGAACATCATGTGTAGTACGTAGGGTATCGAATCCACATGGAAGTGAAAGCAATGTTCAGGAAATAACATCCAACACAAACCATTAATACGTATTATCTATTTTTTATGGGTTCTTAATATGATTGCAGAAATAAGATAAGATAATTGTGAATCACGACTACGTAAATAAGATAACAGCAGAGGTATGAAGGAACTGTAGAGCTGGTAGATTTCGGGATGGCAGATTGGATCAACATTGACACATAAGGTTTCAAATACTAAATCTGGTTTCGGTGAAGAGAGGAATCATGGATTCCTTTTCAAGAGATCTAAATCTCTCCCCTTGCAGTCACACGACCAGGATTGTGAAAAAGTCTCGGATCCTATCTAGGATAGTCAAGTGATGGCTACTGAACTAAGGGTCTTTCGGCATAAAGTTCAAGCATCATAGGGTTGTAGACCCAGTGATGGAGCGCACTATACAACTGTGTGTAGACGAATGGGATGGTCAGTCCTCCAATGTCCTAAACACTAAGGGTAGTAAGAAGGATTCCTTGCGGTTGCAAGGTTGTGAACTCGCTAATGATTGTGACTCAAATAGAGTTCATCAGATACAGAAGTACCGCAACCTCCTGTCTTCACGAATGCCTTCAATCAAGAACGTATCGTCCGACATAGAACAGTACTATCAAGAGTAAAGATTGAATCGAGGGTCAGTCGCATCCAATCTCAGGAAAACCAAAACTCTTCACTATAATAATTCCAGTAAAGAAACCAAAAGTTGAGTCCATAGAATACGAAAATCAGAAATAGTTCAAGCAAGTTCAGAAATCAAGATAGAAATCCAAATCCATCATCTCCTACTGCTAACTCTAGATTATCTTGTTAGTTACAGCACATGTTTTAGGATCTGGAATGGCACCAAGAGGGGGGGGGTGAATTGGTATATTAAAAACTTTTGTTCTTCTTTACTTAATCTAGATGTGTTATGGTTAGCAGAAGCAAAACAAGTATGAATATAAACACAAGTAGAGAGAGAAGAGTAAGAAGAACAAACACAAAGTTTGTTATCGAGGTTCGGCCGAACTCCTGGCCTACGTCCCCGCTCCGATCTTCTCCACGAGATCTTCGGAGTTCACTAAGTCCTTCTTCAAGGGCGAAGGCTCCCTACAAATCTCCTTTCTTGTACTGAGGACAAGGAGAACAACCTCTTACATGTAATCTCTCAAGCTCTCTCGAATCCCTTCACAAAGGGGAACTAAGGCTCTCGTTCTAGCACTCAAATTCAAATGGCCAAAGTTAGCCTCTCAAGACTCTTGAGATTACATTTATACTCTGCACTACACGACCAACTCTCTCTCTCAGAAAACTAGCCGTTAATGCAAGTACAGTACCTTCACCTACTTCTCCGGTCGACCTCTGCTCCAGCTTCGGTTGACCGCTCCTTCGGTGAAGTCCCCACTTGAACTGCTGCCAGATGCTTCGGTCGTCCACCGCTCGCCTCCGGTCTTCCGCAGCTTCAAGTGTCCGAAGTCTTTCCCTCAGTCAAGAACCCTCGGTCGTCCGCCACCTCCTGTGGCCGACCGATCTTGACTTGAGTCCTCCTCTCCAACTGGCCCGGTCGTCCGCTGAACACCTTCAGCATCCTGGACGTCCGCTTCTCCAACTTGAAGAGGTCGGTCAAGCTCCACCGGTCGCCCGCGCTTCGTCTTCGGTCGACCGATCTTGACCTCCATCAGCTCCCACTCCTCTATGGTCGCCCGCTGAACTCCTTCAGCATCCCGGACGCCCCATCTCTGAGTGTAGCTGACCGTCAAGCTCCAACGGTCGTCCGCCACCACCTGTGGCCGACCGTCCTTGACATGTCCGCCAAGCATCCTGGTCGTCCGTCACCTATGGCCGACCGCTTGTCCTCCTGGACCGTCTTCCAGCTGCACTGGTCGTCCGCTGCCTTCAGCATCCTGGGCACCTCCGTCTCGCAAGATGTCCGCCAAGCCTCCTGGTCGTCCGCCACCTCCTGTGGCCGACCGCTTGACATCCTGGACCATCCTCGACAACCCTGGTCGCCCGCTGAACTCCGCAGCCTCCTGGACACCACCTGCACTGAAGACTCCTGACAAGCTTACCGGTCGTCCGCCATCTCCTGTGACCGACCGCTTGGCTGCCGTTCCCGTATCTTCAAACGCTCTGGACGTCCGCTGTCTTCCACAGCATCCCGGACGCCCACTCCTGGCTTTGAAGATCCCTCAGGATCCATGGTCGCCCGTGGCACCTACGTTCGACCACCCTGGACATGCACTTCCCTCTTCAGCTTCCCCTGGTCGTCCGCTGTCTTCACTACAGCATCCCGGACGTCCACTCTCCCAGGAACTGAAGACCGAGATCCTTCGGTCGCCCGCTGCACCCCACAGTCGACCGACTCGGGCCCGTGTCAGCACCTGACACCTGCGGTCCAACTCTGACTCCTCCTGAGCTCTCGATGGCTGCCGCTGCGGTCCAACTCTGACTCCTCCTGAGTTCTCGATGGCTGCCGCTCCCGTGGAACATTTCCGGACGCCCGCTCTTCCACCTGAGTTCCTCGGACGCCCGCTTCACCACCTGCCAGTACCTTGGTCGCCCACTCACTCCCATGAGATCTCCGGACGCTCCTCCCAAGGCTTCCTCTGACAGGTACCGGTCGTCCGCAGATTCCCTCCTGGAACCTCGGACGCCCGCTGTCTGCACCAGACAGCCACTGGACGCCCACTGACCACCTGTCAGTATCCTCGGACGCCCAAACACCTTTCCGCTGTCAGATCACCTGGTCGACCGCTTGTCCTCTCCTGACTCCGGACGACCTCTGACAGACTTCACCGGTCGCCCGCCAATCCTGCGGTCGACCTCACCAGCCTCCTCGGCTCCCATCAGCTAACAGACTCCTGGGCGCCCGCTTGTCTACACCACAAGCCTCCGGACGTCCTCTGTCTTCGCCTGATGTTCACTGGTCGCCCGCTCTCAACCTGCGGTCGACCACTCTTCCACTGCCTTCTGCTCCGGGCGTCCACTGTCTCCACCTGAGCCCTCTGGACGTCCGCTCTTCAGCCTGGCAGTGCTCCGGTCGTCCACTGTCTCCTCCTGAGCCCTCCGGACGACCGATCCCCAAATGTATTTGGAAGATGTGTTGTTGGGGTCGCCCATTCATCAATCATCGGGCGTCCTCCTCCTTTAAGCCCTTTCCTCCGGTCGTCCTTTCTTCAACTCTGATCGACCGGTCTTCCTCTTGACTGCCCCCACAGTCCTTCAATACTGGTCGCCCTCTTTATATCTTGGGTCGACCGTATATGCCTCCTCCTCCATATACTTTGTTGTTTATATGACCTCCTCCTCCTTCTTCTGGTCGACCGCTTATATCCTTAGGACGCCCACTGCACACATATGGTTCTTCATGATATGTATTATGTGTGCAGTGGTCGTCCATTCCTTTAGCTCAGGTCGACCGGTGTACTGAACTTGTCTATGTCCTGTTACAGAAATCAGCTCAAACAAGTTCATTAGTACAGACTGAGTTCACTTACAAATTTGTGATCATTCAAAATAATCTCGGGATCCTAGATTCAACACATGTTCATCGAATAACAAAGATAATAATCTTTACAAGTTATCATTCTTTCCTACTATAGGTAACGTCGATCTCGTTCATCGTCTTCTCCGGCGGCGTCGTCCAGTTATAGTAGGTGATCTCCTTACGACGATGGTGGAATGACTGCTACGCAATATGAAGATGGAATGATTCGCCTTCGAAGATGTCTTCTCTTGCCTTAACTAGTTCTTTTATATTGGTGGCCTCCATGTGAAAGATGCCCTTCTGTCCAGCCCTGAATTATTCCCTTCTGATTCGTTTGTTATGTACTAGCAATTAGGAGCTGGCAGATTCCTTTCCATTTTTGGCATCTTCTGTTGTCAGGCGATTCCCTCGTGTAGGGTTGTGATCCGTATTAGTGGAGGTGTGAAGCTTCATCTTCTGAAGTACCTGAAATAGAAGGTCAAAGCAGCATCAAAACGTCCTAAATGAATAGAATGACAATGTTAAGCTCAAAGGTGCATGCTTGATAAAAATTGGAACTTAGCAAACAAATGGGACTTGAGCTTCACAAAAAGGTGTAGAAACGATATGAATCTCAACTAAAAAGGACCTAAAAATAGGCACTTGATGCGATGCATCAAACATCTTTGGACTTTAACCCTTGCTTCTCCTCAAGCATATGAATTAAGACTAAGGCAATGGCATTATCAAATGCGAAGACCACAGCGTAGGTAACAACTCATACTTTTAAAACCAGAAATTTTTCAAGAGTACACTACAATTGACTCAAACTAGATTGATAGAACTGCACCTAAGAATCACTGAAGCTCTAGCTAAATGCCACATAGAGTCACAACATCACAGTCTGCTTGTCACACCCACCTGTTAGGCAAAAGAATTACTTTTCAAATCAGGACCAAGATATCCTTCCCCTTTTTTTCTATCTCAAGAGTGCACTGCAATTGATAGAACTACACCTAAGAATCACCGAAGCTCTAGCTAAATGCGACATAGAGTCAACCTCATAGTCTATTTCAAAGCATACTTTTTTCAATACTTTTTCCTTTCCTTGCCCTTGCATTTTCCCCTTCTTTCTTCTCTCTCTTTTTTAGATACAGGGGTGTGAAAAGTAAAAAGAGAGTCTTCCCTTAGCATATCGTCACATTTTCTTCCGAGAATACTCAGTGAATATGCTAAGAGTGCTGCGAAACAGCATTACTCTTGACTCTCCCTAGTTGAGGGTCAGAGGAGTAGTTATTTGGGGGTGAGATAAGTTCCCCGTGGCATTATCCATCCCTTTCTTCTGAGAATACTCGAGTAGGTTCCTGGGGTGCTATACAACATACTCTTGACACATCCAAGTTGAAGGATAGAGGAGTAGTTATTCAGGAAAAACAAGAAAAACATACAATGGCAAGGGGCAAGGAAGACTTAAACTTATGCTTTTTTGTTGGGTCGGTTACTTGGCAAGGTGATAAAATTCTAGAGCCTAAAGCAGGGGTGTGATAAGCTGACATATTCAGTGCAGAGAGGTTTGGTTCAGAAATTGCAGTCAATCATATCAAATAATCATCAGGATGCAGTGACACAATAAAACCTAATACTACACATGGCTTGGACCTAGTACTGCATTAATTCAGAAGTTTGAAGATAAACAAGGCAAGACAAGCCATAGTGTATGCAAGTGCATGTATACAAAAACTATTCCAAATACAAAAGAAACAAAAAATTTCGAATAGGATACGTGACAGGTGACAAGGTATGATAACAAGTGTTCCAAGGTGTAAGACAATAGCAGTAACAACAACAACAACAACAACAACAACAACAACAACAAGCAGGCAAAATTTTGAGACCAAGAGCGGATGACATGTATTCAATCAGGAGTTCAAAATTTTCATGGTATGATTATAAAATTATCGAAAGAGTTTGATCATACCATGACCCTTTCCGGACTTAACCCAACACTGTCCCCAGTGTTGTATCAAAACCACAGAGAGTGGCGGCTCAGGTGGAGGAGGGTTCGACTCCGGAGCTCTCATCTTCTTGTTCTGGTTCTTCATTCAGCATTTCCAGCTTGTTAAAAATGTCTTCCTTAAGCCGGTGATTTCCTCCTTTAGGTCTCTCATATGGAGGATAAGTGCCTCCAGGAGTGCGGATTGCTTGTGTTGCTCTGTCAAAAGTTAGGTCAGCAGGGTCGTTACCTGAGGTTCATCGGTGTCAGAGGTGGCGGTCTTCTTTGCTGCAGCAGCAGATGGGTGAGGTGTGCTCTACTCAGGTGTGAAGAGAGTCCAATTCTTCCCTTTGTTGATATTAGTAAGCTTCGGGTTGGGGAGTTGAATGGATGTCTCGTTCCCTTTGTAGACCAGGACATACTTGTCATTCCTTATCGCAATAATCTTCATGCTAAGCATAGTGGATATTCAATTCTTGTTGTCCCCCTCGTTGCACGCAGTTTGGACAAGTCTAAGTGGCACTTCTCTGCAGTAGGTGTGACTAACCCTCCGATAACTATGGGACCCTTCTCCGAGGTAGCTAGCCAAGAAATATACTCCAAAAACATATGCCCCACATTGATTTTCTTTCCTTTTATCAGCCCCCGGATCATATACATTTCGGCCTCCCTTATATTTGTCTCAGTGCGATATTGTCCAAAGAGAGTATTGGCCAAAACTTTTTGAAAATAGCGAATAGTAGGGTTCTGGAAAGCAGAAGACTTAGCTTGACAGAGCACGTAACGATTTTCTCCAGTGACCCACTTTCACACCTCTGCTCCTTTATAGTTGTTCTTCTTCTGCACCGTTATAGTGGGGAAACCATATACGGCGCAGAGCTCGTCGAAGTTCCAGTGGAACTCGCGGTTGTAGAGTTGGAAGTTGAGGAACACGTCATCCTCCGAGTTGGTTAATTGGAGAGAGCTGAGAAATTCAATTGTTATATATTCATAGGTCGGCCAGAAGTTTAGAAAAAACATGTCGACCTCCATCTTCTTCAGCTGCTTCGTCAAGTCGTCAAGTAGTCCGAGGGCCTTCAGCTCTTCGGTGTCCAGGTATCTTGTGGCGAGATATCCCTGATCTTCAGCTTTTGGTAAAGTATGTGCTGCTCATCATCTCGGAATTTAACCTCTTCTGGTAGTGGGAGGTGTCCATGGGGATCTTGCTCATCTGCGGGCTATTCAGGTTTGGCATCGGCATTTAGCAAAGTTTTAGACTCGGTATCCTTCGATTCTTCTAACCACTGGGGTGTGACAGTAGGTATCTCTTGTTGTGGGGGTGCACTTGGTGGTTCATCTTGCAGGTGTTCCTCGGCTTGCTGTGGGGGTGTGATATATTTTTTGTTGCGGAGATGTGTCCTCTGGTGGTGCTGCTAACTCGCTGGATTCGGTCTGCACTAATGATTTTCTCTCCTACACATCCTTCGCTGGAGATTGGTGTTCTTCTTCAGTGGTTCCCTGTGATTCCTCTTCTGACATCGTTTTCTCTTCGTCTAAAGGCTCTTCTCCTTCTGCAGGTGCGGCCACCTTCGGAGGTTCTTCCTCTTCTGCAGATGCTTGCCCTTCTGCGGCATGTGGTACTTCAGAAACTTCAGTCATTGGATGTTCTTCCTCGATCACAGCCTCCGGTGTCACAGCTTCCTGACAAGGGGCTGTAAATCGGCATCTTCTTCTTCTTCGTCTTCCAACGGGGGTGATGGTCATTTCTTCGCTTTCTGCTTTGGTAGTTTTGCCTTCGTCTTTGGCTTATCAGGGGTAGGTTTCCTCGTCTTCGGTGGTGGAGAGGATTGTTCTTAGCTACTGCTGGCCCATCATTCATTGTTTTGACGGCCTTTGCTTTGGTCAACTTCCTTATTGCGGGCTTCGCTGGGGGTAGGGTTTTTGTTTCTTCCTCGACTATGGGCTCCGGAACCTTGGTTGTTTTCTTTTGTTTCTTCGATAGTGGTTGAGAAGTGCTAATCGTGACTGGTTCTTGTGGTGACATGACCGAAGGTGGTGCCGATGCAGGCTCCGGCGCTGGTACTTCAAGAACAATTGGGAGAGGTCGGTCCCTCTCCAGACTTAAGGGTTTTTCCGTAGTCGAGGTTGTTCCTGCAGCTCTCTTGATCGGAAGTTTCTTTCTCATGGTATCCTGCTTGACAATTGATGTTAGTGGCAAAGTTGGAACAGATGGCATAGGGTTTACCTTCATCATTTTGGACGCTGATGCACCGGTAGTTGCAGAGGTCAAAGAGGGTGGTTTTGTGGGGGATGTCACCTTTGCTGGTCTCAGTTTCATAGTCTTCTCTTTTGCCATGGTTGGTGGTGGTGGAATAGTGCGTGGAGGATGGATGTCTAGGATGAGGTGAGGGGCGGGCGCGAGAAGCAGCATGCTACGACTCTACACTTCGACGGCCAATTAGTCAGAAGACAATGAGTGCTCGAAGTCGAAGATATAGGGTTCGGCGTCAGTTCCCTTCGTTCCCTTGTACTTAGGTTGCCAAGTTCATTCGGTTGCTTGAGCTCAGGTAGCGACCATAACCGGTAGAAGATGGGAATAATGGTGAAGACGGAAATTTTGAGGGAAATAGGGAAGTGGGGAGAAGAGAGAGAAACCATAAGGTTGTTGCCTAAAAAGGAGTGTTGTGATTGACGTCAGTGGGGTATAGGTGGGAGATTAGAATTTTCCCTCCCAATGTTGAGGTGGTTCATCTTCTGGCCGATCTCACAGCATCGCAGACCGTTTATCACGACTTGACATCTGACTACTTGAAATATACACAAACAAAGAACAAAGAATTTATTAGTGTTTAGTTTGGGTTGCCTCCCAGTAAGCATCATGGTTTAATGTCCTTGACTATACATTTTTCTTGGCTACGTCTCTTGTGTTATTTTGAGCGTGATAGTCTCTCTTTCAGGCACTCTATTTTCACACTGGTATAGTTTCATATGGTGCCCACTAACCTTGAAAGTTTGCCCTTGTTCTGAAGTTAACTATATTGCACCGTGATCAAACACATTGGTGATGGTGTATGGCCAGTCCATCTTGACTTAAGTTTTCTCGGGAATAACTTTAATCTTGTGTTGAAGAGGAGGACTCATGATCCAACTTCGATTTGCTTGTTGAGGATATGTTTGTCATGCCAGACTTTGTCCTTTCTTTGTAACTTTTTGCATTCTCATAAGCTTGAATTCTCAATTCCTCTAACTCCATTAACTGCAGATTTCTATTTTCTCCGGCTTTCTTCAAATCTAAGTTCAATTGTGTCACAGCCCAGTATGTCTTGTGTTCCATTTCCACTGGGAGATGGCAAGATTTTCCATAGACTAACTAATAAGGTGTGGCATCAAATGATGTCTTGTAGGCTGTCCTACATGCCCATAATGCTTCATCTAGCTTTGACGACCAATCTTTTCTTGATGTTGACACAATCTTTTCTAAAATTGTCTTGATTTGGCAATTGGAAACCTCAACTTGGCCGCTTGTCTGAGGGTGATAAGTAGTTGCCACCCTGTGATGAATTCCATACTTGTGTAGCATGTTTTCAAATTGTCGTTCTGCGAAGTGTTTTCCTCCGCCGCTGATAACAGTTATGGGTACACCAAATCGTGGGATGATGACTTTCCTGAATAGTTTTCTAACTGAGGCAGCATCACAATTCTCTATGGGAATAGCTTCAATCCATTTCGAAACATAATCAACAGCCACAAGTATGTACCTGAATTTTCCTAATATCGGGAATGGTCCCATACAATCGATTCCTCAAACGTCGAAGAGTTTGACTTCAAGGATTCCAATATGTGACATCTCATTCCTTCTCGAAATATTTCCTATCCTCTGACATTGTTCACATCATCGTACATTGGCGTTCACATCTTTGAATATAGTAGGCCAATAATATCCAGCTTGGAGTATTCTGGTTGTTGTTCTTTGTACTCCTCCGTGTCCTCCATAAGTAGAGTCGTGACATTGTTCGATAATTCTAGGAACTTTGGATTCCGGGACACACCTTCGAAACTGTCCATCTGAACATCTCTTGAAAATCATAGGATCGTCTTAGTAAATGTGTTTGAGCTCTCTAAACAGCTTCTTCTTCCCTTGATAGGTCATCTCGGGTGATATGAATCCCTTCACAAATGCTTGTTGATGAGCTAAGAAGTTCGCTATGTCAGCTTACAATGGTTGTCTTGCGTTGATGATAGCATAGAGTATCAGAGGTCTTCATTTATCGGGATGGAACAATCTTCAAGGGGCTTCAATAATCTAGATAGATGATCTGCAACAGAGTTCTTTGTTCCCTTCTTGTCTTTGATTTCCAAATCAAACTCCTGTAGTGACAAAATCCATATCAGTCTGGGTTATGCATCTTTCTTCTGCAGCAAGTGGTTCACAACCATATGATGAGTGTATCATCACAGTCTTCGAACCTATGAGATAAGGTCTGAGTTTATCCATAGCGTACACAACTTCCAATAATTCCTTCTCACTCGTGGTATAATTTATCTGTGCAGGATCTAAGGTTCTGTTGGCATAGTAAATAACAACGACTCCTTTATCTATCTTCTGACCACGTACATCTCCCAAGGCGTGATCACTAGCGTCACACATAATTTCGAAAGGCAAATTCCAATCGGGCGACTGGAGTATAGGAGCTAAGACTAGGGCACCCTTAATTTTGTTGAATACTTCGAGGCAATGATCATCAAAATGGAACTCAACATCTTTATGCAGTAACTCAGTCATTGGCTTTGCTATTTTAGAGAAGTCTTTAATAAATCTTCGATAGAATCCTGCATGGACAAGGAAGCTTCAGACTCCTTTGACATTAATCAATGGCGGTAACTTGTCAATGACCTCGACTTTGGCTCTATCTACCTCTATGCCTCTCTTTGAAGCAATGTGCCCAAGCACTACACCTTGTGTCACCATAAAATGACACTTTTTTTCCAATTTAAAACCAGATTCATCTCTTTACACCTCTGCAAGACCTTCTCCAAGTTGTGCAGGCAGTTATCAAATTATGACCCATAAACTAAGAAATCATCCATAAAGATCTCCATTATTTCTTCAATATAATATGAGAAAATTGACATCATGCACTGATGTGTGCATTTTACAACATATTTTAGGGCCTGTATTAGTCATGATTTTGAGTCATTTTGGAATCGCATGCATCTATTTTAGTCATTATTTGTTCATATTCTTTCGAGTCATGATTCTACTCTTGTTGGTGACTATTTTGCAGGAAATCAACTAAAAAGGCCAAGGGCTGGGATCAACACAAAAATGAGCGCATTCAGAACAAGGAAATCAATTTTCAAGTACCCATCACGGGTCGTGACAGGTCATCACGGGTCATGATGAAGGTATAAAAGCAGCAGTTCAGCCGTCACGAGCCATTACACGTCATCACAACCTAGCCAGCAGCATTGAAAGTTCTCAAATGTCACGGGCCATTATATTGTATAACGAGTCGTAACAAAGGAGGTCACGACCGCGACGCTAACGTTACGACCCTTGCCGAAGCTCCAAACCCAGAAATCCAACCTATTACGGGCCGTTACAAGAAGTTGTGAGCCGTTACGAAGCATATAACGAGACGTTAGGCGATATCACGTTTGCCGAAGCGATGTCGAAACTACAGCGAGATGTTACGGGTCGTGATGAACCATCACGGGTCATAAGTATGAAAATTGCCACGGGAGAAACCGGCTTGTGCACAATTTACGGGCCGTGAGATTCCATCACGAGCCGTGAAGACGAAAACCAGAGGAAGAATTGATCACTTACGGACCGTTATAGTCTGTAACGGGCCGTGAGAAAATGCCGCAGGATAGAGATTTTCAAAGATTTGATAAGATTCGACGGCCAGGAAGACTTCTATTCGATCTAGGACTCTAGATATCTGATTGGAAGATAATCCTGAGGATTTAGAAGAGGTTTTGAAGGGATTTAACCACAACCGTTGATCGAGATAAGGAGATTACTGCATATTTCTATGAAACCCTAGGGTATAAATATGAGAAACATTACAGAGATACATATAGATAATTGACGCATGCATTTTACAACATATTTTAGGGCCTGCATTTGGTATAATTTTAAGTCATTTTGGCATCGCATGCATCTATTTTAGTCATATTTGTTCATAGTCTTTCGAGTCATGATTCTACTCTTGTTGGTAAATATTTTGCAGGAAATCAACTAAAAAGACTAGTTTATTATCAACCGACAAAATGAGCGCATTCGGAGCAAGGAAATCAATTTCCTGTGTCCATCACGGGCCGTGATGGAGGTATAAAAGTAGCATTCAGCCGTCACGGGGTGTTACGCACTATCAAGACCACAGCAGACGCAAGTTCAAGTTATCACGGGTTGTTATGCAATATAACGAGCCGTAATGAAGAAGGTCACGACCGCAACTAGACGTTACGACCTTGCCGAAGCTCCTCAGCACAAATCCAGATTTGTAACGGGCCGTTATAGTTGTTACGGGTTGTTACTGTGCATATCACGGGGCATAAGAGAATATTACGACCTTGGCAGAAGCGATGGCGAGCTACAGTGGATGCATTACGGGCCGTTACATCGTGTCACGGGTCGTAAGTTAGAAAAATCACCTCGGGACAACCTGCTTGTGCCCGACTCACGGATCGTTACACTCCATTACGGGTCGTGAAGATGAAGACCAGAATGAAGATTCATACTTACGAGTCGTTACATTCTGTAACGGGCTGTGAGAAGATGTTGTAGTTTTGATATTTTTGCGATTACGAGATAATTCGACGGCCAAGAAGTTTGGGATTCGATTGAAGACTTTAAAGATTGGATTCTATCTTATTTCTGAGCATTTGCACAAGTTTTATTGGACTCTCATCATCACCATTGATTGGAAAACAGATTTGATCCAAGGGTTCGTATGAAATGCTGATTCAACCTTAGAAAACCCTAGGTATAAAAGAATGAGAAAAATGGAGGTGCATAGCAATTTTCTATGCACCCAGTGCGGTGCATGGTTTGGGCCATTGATTTAAAAATTAATGGCCCAGATCATATTCAATTAATGGCCCAAAATTTTAATTGGAGAGGATCTGAACCATTGATTTTTAAATCAATGACCTAAATCGTGCACCGCACCGAGTGCTTAGCAAATTGCTATGCACCCCCATTAACCTCTAAAAGAATTTCTTGGGCAACCAGAGAAGGAGATCCTGGATAATCTTCTGGACATTTGGAATCTTGGAGGTGCAGAACTCATATCATATTTTCCAGATTCTATCCAGAGATCTAGAGAAGAAGGCTGGGAATTGATTCAACCATTGGAGAAGAGAAGACGAAGGCTAGAGGCTGCTGGATTGAAGGAAGAAAGGTGCATTCGCAGGAAGGCTGTTCAACTTCGTCCTTCATAGTTCCTTATAATTCTGATTCTCTGAACTTCTTATTTTGTTTAGTTATGAACTTATTTTATTCGTGAGTATTTCATTTTAGAGATTTTATGAACCCTAATATTGAGTGGATGATTTTATGAATTGTTCCTTTTGAATATGCTATGTGTTCTTAATGTTGTTTTCCTTTGAGATGATCTTGAATATCTTTTATTAACTGCTTAGTGTAGAAGATTTTTATGATCTGATTTGTAGGGAGAATTG
>LTAE01005998.1:0-14272 GCA_001647135.1 Pontederia paniculata | reverse complement strand
ATAGTGAACTCCGAAGATCTCGTGGGAGAAGATCGGAGCGGGGACGTAGGCCAAAGAGTTCGGCCGAACCTCGATAACAAACTCTGTGTTTGTTCTTTACGTTTGTTCTTCTCTTTAGTCTCTTCTCTCTATTTGTGTTTATATTCGTATATGCATGCTTCCGCTAAACATAACACATCTAGATTAAGTTAAGAAGAGCAAAAGTTTTTAATACACCAATTCACCCCCTTCCTCTTGGTGCCATCTAGATCCTACATAAGTAGGACACCTAATAATCATAGGTCTCCTATTAAAATTATATAATAAGCACATTTTTTTCTAACTATATGTAGATTAAAACTTAATTATATATTATATCTGTAATAGTTAATAAAGTTTTGGCATAGTGTATTTTAATCCTAGGATAAATATTTATGTCACTAAAAACGTAGCATTAACTCAAATTTTAAAAGGTTAGAAAGATTAATAAAATTACTATGCATGAGATTTGATCCAATCTATGTACATTACAAGGAAAATTTCATATTTGGCACGACACTTAGATTAATTAATAAAGCGAGACTAAAACTATCGATAATATTAAAACAAAAATATTACAATAAAATTATCTTTTTGGATAATGGTCTCACGCGACATGCACGCTCTCATTATCTACATACATTATATATAACAAGGAATAAATTTAATGACAAGTGGGCCACATTTTTTTTTAAAAATACTTTACAAAAAGTAAATAAATAAAAAAATATTTAGTTAGTTTAAATGACTTTTAAATCAAGTAAGTTAATAAAAAATGAATTTATATTTATTTCCAAAATTACTGTTTTCTAGAAAATAAAAATAAGTAATAAAATAAAAAATAATTATTGCATAATAAACACAGAGGTAAGCAACAGATTATTTGAAAAGAGTCGGAACTTAAAATAAATTAATATATTTGAAAAGATTCAAGTATCTGTGGTTATTTTTGGAATTATTATTTCATGAAAAATAAATAAAGTAATAAGACACCAATTATTCAAAAAGAGTCCTAACTCAGTAAATTAATAAAATTAAAAATTTTCTAACTCAATAAATTAATAAAATTAAAAATTTTATGTATTATATTTTCAGGATAGTTGTTTTATAAAAAAATAAGTAAGAAAATAACTATTATTTTTAAACAGTCCTAACTAAAATAAATTAAAAAAATCAAAATTCCAATACATATATGTTCGATATAAAAATAACAACTAATATAAAAACACCTAAAATATATAAAAATAATAATTTAGTTCTATTTTTGGAATTACTCTTTTTTGGAAAGAAAAAAAGAACAAGTATTTAAATTGATCCTAACTCAAGTAAATAATAAATTTTGAAATATGAATTTATTATTAATCAGGAATATTTATTCTACGAAAAAAATGTGAAAATTTATTATTTTCAAAGTGTCCTAACTAAAATATTTTTTAAAAAAATTAATATTATGATACAAAATAATAATGTGTTATATATTTTTAAAACAACAATTAATGTCAAACACTCCTAAATCAAGCAAATTAAAAATAATTCGTTTTTAATTTTTTTTAAAGACAAAAAAATTATGTAATAAGTATTTAAAAAGTATCCTAGGTCAAGTAAATGAATAAAGTTTAAATTTTAGTTTATTGTTATTTCAATTATATTTGTAACATGGAAATCAAAAGGTAACAAAATGGTTAATTTTTTAAAGAGTCCTAAAAAATAAATTAAGATTTTAAAATTTAACACTTTATTATTATTTTGGAATTATCATTTTCCTAGAAATATAAAAAATAAAAGTATTTAGAAATATTTCATAATTAATCTTTTATACTTTATTTTGATCAACGTATTCCTATCTAATTATGATAAATTTGTGTTTAATTATCTAAATTATGATAATTAAAGTTTTACAATGTTTGTACATTACGTGAGTTAATGAAAAAAGTACAAATGCTATCCTCTCATGATAGTGTTGTAACAATGATAATGATGAACCTTTCTTTCTCGCCTTTCTCCGAGTCTGGGATCGATCCTATCTACCATTTGTGATCACCTACGCATTGTGTACACGTTGATAGGTCATTTCTGTTGATTCCTCGATGATACGCTCCTGTTGATCACGTTGTCAACTTCGCCAATCCACGTGCACATGCTGAATGAACCTAGACGCGTAGCGGGGGTGACGATGCAACAGAAAGCGAAATAGCAGAGTTTATAACGCACGATGAGGATGGGATCAAAGCACGTAACGACCGAATTGAAATGACGAACGATGAGAGCCCTCGGCCAATATAAAGGAATTGGACATCCGGAGCCATCCATTTGTTCTGAACCCTCTCTTTCTCTCATTTCATCAATTGGTATTAGAGCTTCTGACAACGGTGAAGTCTCTTTTTTAACGCGATCCTTCTCCGACGTACCACAGTCTCTTGAGCCACTCGATGACTTATTGTGTGTATCTACAACCCTCCTCGATCGCCGCTGATGCCGAACAAGCGCTGCAACGCCGCATGTCACGCTCCCCTCGTAATCAACCATCGATGTTGATGAGACGAATCAGCGACATGTGAGACAAAAATGATGACGTAGACCTCTCCGAGCATCATGGTGTTGCTCATCAAACCCTCGGACGTGCCAATCGACCATCGAATTGTCACCAATGAACCTTCCCTAGTAACGTTGGTGACTATTATGCAACGGGGAAGACAATGAAGAGTGTTCTTCCGCTTTCACTTGATAGTTATCATGTCCACATGTTATCTCTTCTCTACTGAATCCTATCTGTTGATCACGATGATAATCATGGCCGTATATCTCATATGTTACATCTCATTTAATCATAGTTGTAAATGCATATATGTTTTTATCTGACCATTGTAACCAATATTGAATCTGAATCATAGGATCAATAACTTTTATTTATATTTTAATCTTTTCGTAGATCTATTATATCGCATGTTAAATATGAGTCTTTGATTTGTTATGTTTTAATCCGAACTTTTATAACCCATTTTAGATCTGATTTAATCCTAACCTCATATATTTTGTGGCCGGCCCATTAGACTTAAAAAAGGTCCATATTAAACAAAAGTTTCTAGTTTTTCATTTATTTTACATATGTTTCTACATAAATAATTATAGAGATTATTGGTTATTATTGTTGTTTGGTTTGTGATTAATTATTATCAAAATGATTTTTTCTTCTAACTTGTAATATTATTGATTTTTTTAATTTTAAAAATAATTCTATATACAAATCCTTTTGAAATTAAAATATTTTAGGTGTATAATTTTTTTTGCAAGATTTATATTAAAAATGATTTTAAATAAATTGTTTTTTTGTTACTTTTGAATTAAGTTATATTGTCTAATAATTATCTCTAAACTACTTTTACGAAATCATATTTCCGGATTGCCACATATTTAATTTTTTTTTCACATTTACGTAAATATATAAAATTACATTATTGTCAAAAAAATATTTTTGTGTTTGTATTTTCTGTATTCTTTTTTGGAAAATACATAAACATTATTTTTTAAAAAATATTCAAATATTTCGGCATTTAATGTTATTTTGATCTATTAAAATTTTTGTTGCCGAAACATTTTGATCATTATTGGATTTATTTTTTTGAATTAATTCTTAGAAATATATATATATATATATATATTGTATGTATGTATGTATGTATGTATGCATGTATGTATCATTTTTGTTGAAAACATTTTTTGGAAAACTATCTTTTGACTTTATATAAATTTTGTTCTTTATTTATTTGATAATTTCCTTATAAGAATTTTTTGAAATATTTTCTTTAAATCTTAGAAAATATAATATCTAGAGACATCATTTAAAATTTACTGCTATTTTTTGAAAGAATTATTTTATTAATTTATTACAAATATTTAAATAAACAAACTAATTTTCTTATTACTTTTTACACAACTTTTCTTCAAAAAATAAAAGGTATTTTTTTGGGATAAAATTTTTAATTATTCTAAAAAATTAAAAGTATTTTTAGATGAAGTATCTTTGAATATTTATCTTAGAAATTCCCTTTTTAATAATCTTCTAAAGTACGAATATTTTTTTCATATTTTCTCAATATAATTAAATTTTATTTTATATAAAAATGTCAAAATTTATGATCGTTGAACTAGTCAAATTAGATCGTTTTAATGATGTCAACTACGACACTTGGTGTCATAATATATGTATGGCTTAGTTCACGATAACTTACAAGCATATATAAACATCGCTCCACCAACGCTTCTAGAAGGAGCCACTGACGAACAGAAGGCAGCTCATGCATCGGCTATGGAGCAAAGAAAGTTTGGTGATGATAAGGGAAGAACATTCATATTAATGAACATGAAGGATAACTCAATTAGAATTTTTGAAATCATGAAAGCACCTATGAGCAAGCATCGAAAAAGTTCATGAATGTACAATTACTATTGCATAAGTACACCACATGTAAAATAAAGTCATATGATAATGTGTCCAATCACGTAAATCAAATAATTGTAATGATGAAGGACTTGTAAGCTATAGGGTTCCCTCTACTTTAATCGTTGCATATCACATCTGTGCTAAACAGTCTCCTGCTTTCCTTCGACATGATCGCCATGGGTGTTCGAGTGAATGAGTAGATAAAGAAGGTTGTTGAACTATCCTTCATCACCTACAGTGACCATGTTGTATCAATGACATGTCAGTCAAGTGGGAGATTATTGTAGCAATGACAGTGATGATTGTCGTGATCACCTATGCGTCGTGCACACATCAATAGCTCACTTCTGTCGGTTGCTCGATGACACACTCACTCTGATCACATTGCAAGCTTCGCCAACGTACATGCACGTGCTGAGTGAACCTAAACATGTAACGAGAGTGGCAATGCAACGAATGGCGAAAAAGGAAAGTTTATAGTGTGCATTGTGAGGACAAGATCAATGCACGTGAAGATCGGATTGAAGTGGCAGACGATGACAGACACTCAACCAATGTAAAGAAATTGGCCGTCTATCTAGAGCCCCATCCATTTGTTCGAAACCCTCTCTCTTGTTTCATCAGATACCATGTTGTCATTCATATAAAAAAAAATAGATTCATGTTTCTAGTTTAAAGAGTAAAATTAAAATATTATAACTTATAACTATAGTGCAATCAAACACTACAGATTTATAAAAAAATGGATTTTTTAACCTTTTATATTATTATTAATTATGAAAGTATATTGGAATAAACAAATAACAAACATTTTGCAAAAGATAAATATAAAAAACATATATAATCAATCTTCTTAAATTATTAGGGCTCATGATATTTAATTAAAATTAAAATTTAAAAGATTAGACAAACTAAGATATCATGTCATGATTATTAAAATTAGAAGTTCATGGATAACTAATTTAAATGTTATTAATTATATGAAACAATTAAAAATTAAGGGAAGTGTGTTGAAGTTTTAGTGCTCTCGACTTATAAACTACAAGAAAAGTGATCTTTATGGAAAGGCAAAATGACCATTAATAATCAATTTCAGAGTCTTTCATAATTTCTTTTTGCGAGGCAAGGCATATGAATCTTATCGGTATGACACTCTTTTTCACCTTAAATTCGTCAAAATTTTTTTGAAGGTATTATCGACCGGATAAAATCGGTCATCACTGGTCGTTAGAGGCTCCGCCATCAAAGACAAACAACGACCAAGCAAAATAAATGATCATTAAAATTATTAATGACCTCAGGATATCTAATCGTTAAACATTACTTTAGGGTCCAATGTTCTTGTCGTTATTGCATTATTTTACCATCATTTATGAGTTGGACGTACATAGCCACTCAATTGTTAAACATCATTATAGAAGATCTTTTTATCATTAATATATCCATTTACGAACAACAATAAATATTACAACGAGAAGAATGCTAGTCACTAAAGGCTTTTAAGACCAACACATTTTACTTAATAAGGACCAAAATATTATCAGTGAAAGAGAACTAATAGTAAACCAAGTTTGTTGGCACAGATGGTTAGCGGGTCGGTGCCCCAATTTGAAGGACTAAGAGCTAGTAGCAAAAGTTCGAGCCTCAGAGTCACCAATTCGGCCATGATTTATCTTCGGCGCGCTTGTTCAAACACTAGTCGGGTTCTAGTAGTCTTGGACACCGGTGGAGTTCTACCCATTGACCCCCAAAAAAGATAACATAGTATCAATGACCAGCTAAATATGGTCGCTAAATTGTCGAGCCTTAAAAGTAAAAAAAAATTAGTTCTAATGCAAAATTATGACATGCATCACAAATCACATTAACAAATAAAAAGAACCATCCAACTTTCATTTCTTCAACATTCTTAAAATAAATTTGCATATCCAACATCAAACTTTCACAAAAAGAATACAAAAATTTTAATTTTAATGTCTAACTTTCCATCACATAGCTCTAAAAAAATTAAAAGACAAACATATATATTTTCCAAATATTATGCTCATATCTTCACTTTGTATCTTCAAAACCTATAAAATTATAATAAAAGTAATCAAAAAAATAATTTTAAAAAAATATTGCAACTATATTATGTGAAGCTCACCTAAAATAATGCATATATTCAACGACTTCCAAAAAATAGGAAAACGACATTGAGGAGTTTCCAACTTACCATCATATAGTTACCAAAAAAGTTGAAAAGACACACAAATGTGAATCTTCACTTCATATCTTCAAAACCTATAAAATTGAAAGACAAAGTTGCAACAAGTATGCCAAATCAAAATAAAATGAAGTTTGACATTTGAAAAAAAAAACAATAAATGTTGGAGATAGAAGATGGAGACTAATCACTAGGGATGGACATGAGTCAGACCAAACTATGCTTTCATCTAAATAGGCTAGGCCTATTACAAAATTAGAAGATTTAAGTCTGGTTTATGGTCTATGACAGGTCAAATAATTAAGTTTGGCATGACTTATTTGATAAATTTAAAAGGCCTGACATAACTTATTAGCCTATTAGGTCAAACTAAATAAATTAATTTCTATAATTATAATTAATTAATAAATCTTGTTCCTTGCGGTAAAAATTAAGAGATTAATAATAACAATAATATATATTATAAAAAAATGTCTTCTCATGTGAATATGTAATTAAAAGAAATTCGTAGCTTCAACAACAAATAAAAAAAAATAAAAGGCATAAAAAATCTCATGATCAAGATTTAATTTTAAAATGCAAAATCATAAATAAATTTATCCTTTCATCTTGTTCTTCTTCCATGACCTTGAAGTCCAACTCACGTACAAAGCAAGAGAAAAATGACAGCAAATTAGTTTCTAGAAAGTTGAAAGGATGTATTGGAAAGTGATATTAAACAAATCTAGTATTATTTCAAAAAAGTAAAAGATGAAGGGACATCTGACTTCCCACTCTTAATATATAATAGACTAATAGTTATATTATTAGTTTTAATTTTGGCCTCATAAGCTATAAGATCAGACCTTACATAAACAGACTAAGCTTGTTTAAGCAGATATGCTTTCTAAAATTTTAAGTCTGACTTATTTCGATAATAGGCTAAGTCGAGCCAAGCCAAAAATAGGTCAGATCACAGGTGACTCACGAACGGCCTGACTTATTTCCACCCCTACTAATCACCCAACCCAAGGGGTTCGGGGGCGAAGTCTCCAAGAAATTTTTTTTAGAGTTATATATATAATTTTTGTATTCTGTGTGTGGTTGTCCTAGCTCCATCATATATATATATGATTTTAGGAGCAATTAGTGATTTTTGATACAAAATAGTGAAACACTCTACGACGACAGTGGACATAGAAGATCCATCTCTGATTGTCATAAATAACTTAATACTTGTTCAAATTTCTTCTTTTCATCGTGATGTTGATGAATGTCAAATATTATATGTCCCACCAAAGCAATGTTGCATTAATCATTGTATTTTTTTGTCCATAGAATTTAAACGATTCTTCAAATACTTATTTTTCTCTGGAGTGACATATAATTCATTTACTAATGCATTATTTAAGAATTAGACCCTATCATATCCTTCGTCATTTAAATATGCTTGGAATATTCTCTCTGTGGATGTCCACTGGCTCATCGCTCTCAAATTTGTCCTATAAAATAAAATTATATATGAACAAAGTATGATAAATCAATATAAATAAAAATAAAAACTAGATTAAGAAAAGAGACATTTAATACTACAATAGGTGTTCGTCAAAAAATACTACAATAGGTGCCCATGTATTTTTCATCTTTACCAATTTTCTTCCATTCATGTACTCGCAATGAAACATGCTTTCGTCACGAACAATCTTTTCCGAATGTCTTGAGAATGTGATGATCTTCGACATTGTTAATTTTATTTTTTTTATTCGGAAGATATGCTACATCTTGCCTCGTATTTTTCTTCTTTTCAGTAATACTTGAATCTGTTTTCACGAAATGATTAAATGAGGCATAATCAAGGTATCAAAATAACCTTTGAAGATAATAAATAAACATAGCAAGATGACTAAATGAGGCATAATCAAGGAATAAAAAATAATAAAAATCAATTTATCATATGAATAAAAAATCAGAATTGAAATTTCTTTCAAAAATATGGTTTCTTTAGGGGAGACCAACGTTCTAGAAATTATTTCCTAAAAAGTCCTAGCTTAAAACAAAGAAAATATAAACTTATTTTGAAAACATTTTCTGGAAAAATGAAAATGATTTTAAAAACAAAATATTCAAATAATTATTAGTTTGATTTTCAGATATATAGCACAAATAAATTAAAAAGAAAATAAAAAAAATATTTTTTATTAATTTTGGAAAAAAATAGTTAGCTTCCAAGGAAAAAAATAAAAAAGTAAGAAAATAATAATTATTTTAAAAGAGTTCACAATCAAGTAATTAGAAAAATATAAAACTATAATTTATTTTCTATGAATTTTTTCCCAAGAAAAAATGTAAGAACATAGAATTATTTTAGAATAACATTAACTTAAACTAAGAAAATTTAAATTTATTTAGAAAATATTTTTTCTGGAAAAAGAAAATTACATTTATAAAAATAATCAATAATCATTATTTTAATTTTCAGATAACTAAAACACATAATTAAAAAATAAAATTTTATTTTATTAATTTTGGGATATTGTTTCCAGGGAAAAAATAGAAAAGTAAGAAAATGAACAGTTAAAATAATTATAAAATATACAATTTTAATTTATTTTATGAATTTTGTTCTCAGAAAAAATAGTAATTATTTTGAAGAAGCTCTACCAAAGTAAACTAAGATAATTTAAAATTATTATTTCTTGATTTATTCTTCCTTAGAAAATAGAATAGTAATAGAATAATTATTCATTTAAAAAATGATTTTATTTCTTATTAAATTTTAAAAGTCCTAAAAAATCAAGTAAAAAAAGAAATTTATAATTTGTCATTTATCACTAATTTTAGAAATATTTTACTGAAAATAGAAAACCTAATTACCGTCTTAAATTTTTTAATAAATTGGATCTTTTAAATTTTAATAAATTAAAGAAAATTAATTAATATATTTATATAAGAAGATATACGTTTGATTTTTTAAAAAGTTAGTAAACCAAAGACACATATATATAATATAATATAATATAATATAATATAATATAATATAATATAATATAATATAAGGAATAAAGGGCTCCTCATTTGTGTCCTTTAAAAAAATAGATGTAAAAAAGTAAATAAACAAAAAGTTTCAGAGTAATCATTTTAAAGGATTCTTAGGCGAAGGAAAACTAAAAAAACTTCAAATTTATTGTGATTTTCATATTTATTATTTCCATGAAAAAAATAAAATAATAATTATTTTTAAGAAAAATCCCCATCTCAAGTAAATTAATAAATATTTGGAAAGAAATTAATAAAAAAATCAACATAATCATTATTTTAATTATCTAATTAGCTATTTTTTTTTGAAATTTCAGTTTGACATAATTTTATTAACATCCGAAGATTTTATCAATTGTAGAAATAAGTAAGATTAACTAAAAAAAATGAATCCAATTTGAAGTTTTGGTTCGATTAAAAATGAAAAGAAAACCTAAACAGAAAAAAGTTAAGAAGATAGATAAATATAACATTTTATATAATTATTTAGTGTTTTTATTGGATGTTTAGCAATAAATATTTTACTTTATAATTTCTATTTCTTTTTATTATTTTCTAATTTTTTTCATAGATAAGTGCTAGGTAATAAATCAAAATTTGAATTTATTTCTAATAAGAAAATCAACACTAATAAATAAAAAAATGTGCATGGATAAAGAAAATCTAAATTGTACAATACTAAAATATTGACATTGAAATGTAAATATAATATTATATGATATAATTTTAGTAAAAGAACATTAAATAGAGCATATATTTAACATTACAAGTAACCAATTTAATTTTTTATCGGCATCGAGTTATACAATTTACACATTCAAATAACTTGAAATTTTAATATTGATAAATAAAAAGATATAATCACCTATTACGAAGGTGATGTGGGTTTATTATATTTCTATATAACATTTTATGCATCTAGAGACAAACTTTTATTTTTTTTAAATGCTACATTTTGCTACTTAAAAGTAGATATACATAATTGGCTTTGAAAAAAAAAAAGAGAGATCGAATTATACAAGTTGCTATTTTTAAAAAATAAAGTATAACATTAATAATTAATTGTCAGTTAATAAAAAAGTTTTTAGACAAAATAAAACATCAAAATATTAGGCTATTAAAGGTAAAGTTAAAGAAATTTGACAAATTGGATACAAATTTATTAATTTTAGAATTTGCTTTCTCTATCTCAAATATAAGATGAGGTAAATTTTATAAGGGGAGATAAACTAAAGACAAATTAAACAAACAAATTACACTTAAAGAGAAGTTAAATAAAGAAAAAAATGACAAATCAAAAATTTATTATAATTATAATGACAATAATATTAATTAATAAGTTTTAACATAATGTGGGAAAGAACTGAACTAACACAAAAGTTTAAAACAATAATTTTACCTTAATTACCAATATTCTATAACTTTTTTTCTACTATATCAAAGTATTTTATAATTTAATATCTTCAATTTGATTAAAATAAATATACATTTAATTATACACATTATATCGTTAAATTTATTAGTAGAATGACAAGTAATAAACTAGTATATAATATTAAAAAATATTAATATGATTAAGTAATTAATTGTAAATAATATTTTTTTAATTAATTACTCACATTATATTTAAACTTCATTATCCACTTTTCAAAATTTGACGTACATCTATCCGAAGTAAAACAAAATTTTTCTATAATCATATTAGCATGATTTTAATAAAGTTGAATATGTAAAGGAAAACTAAACATACTTATCGAAGATACAAACATTGAATATAAAATGTTTAAATTTCATTTGATGAGAAGTGAAAGTTTTACTTTGATTAAATATGTTTATATAAGAAGAGATAAATAATGTAGCACAATATCTCTTTTTTGAGTTAATGACCATCTAATATTTCAGAATATATATGTCCCTTATTAATTTAAATGATATAATAAGCACGTTTTTTTCCTAAAAAGAGAACAATAAAATGTATATTAGAACTTAAATAGATAATATATCGGGAATAGTCAATAAAGTTTTTTGAGATAGTGTATTTTAATCCTAGCATAAATATTTAGAAACAACTATTCCAAATAAACAAATAAATAAACCAAGTGAAGTGCCGGTTGAGTCTACCGAAACACCTCAAATCAAGTTAGCACCTAAGTTTGAATTGAAGTCACTTTCATCTACATTGAAGTATGAATTCCTTGAATCATACTTGACCTATCCTATCATTGTTAGCTCTGTTCTATTTAAAGATCAACTTGATAAGCTGCTAGAAATAATATGAACCCACCGGAAAGCCATTGATTATTCAATCAATGGCATCAAGGGGATCAATTCATCACTATGTATGCACAAGATCCCTCTTGAAGATGATCACAACCCTAAAATTGAGGTACAAAGAAGGCTGAATCTGAACCTAAAGGAAGTTGTCAAGAAGAAGGTTCTAAAATTGTTGAATGTTGGGCTCATCTACCGTATTTTCTAACAACAAATGTGTGAGCCCAATCCAAGTAGTTTCGAAAAAAGAAGGCACAACCGTCATCGAGAACAAGAAATGAGAACTCATCCCCAACCGAGTTACTACTGGTTGGAGGATGTGTTGATTATCGAAAATTGAACAAGGCACGAGTAATGATCATTTTTCACTACCATTTATTGATTAGACGCTCGAGCGCCTGACTAAACATAAGTATTTCTGCTATCTAGACGTTTATCAGATTTCTTGCAAATCCTCATACACCTCGCCGATCAAGAGAAAACCATCTTCACATGTACATACGGAACCTATGTATATAGAAGAATGTTGTTTGATTTGTGCAACGCACCGACCACTTTTCAGAGGTGCATGATAATATTACAAGTACCCCATTTAACTTTTTGCCAGGCATTGAATATTTATATATTCAACTAATTTGAAATGCTAATATTAGTAAACAAATAACATTAATCTAAATATCTATTACGAAGGCAATGCATGTGTAGCATATTTCTAAATAATGTGCATCTAAAGTTAAACCTTTTGTTTTTAAACACTACATTACGCTACTTAAAAAGTAGATATACATAAATAGCTTTGAAAAAAAAAATGAGAGATCAAATTATACAAGTTGTTATTTTTCAAACTAAAAAGTATAATATTAACAATAAGTTGTCACTTAAGATAAAAGAAATATTAAATCATTATTATGCTTTAAAAGGTAGAGTTAGATAATGCATAATTTTTGTAACCTTTTAAAAAAATTAATTTTAAATACATTCTAACACATTATATAACTATAAGACAAGCTAAAGAAATTTGACAAATTAGATACAAAATTTATTACTTTCAAATTTTGTTTTCTCTGTGATAAGCTAAACTTTTTGAGAAGAGATACATCAAAGACAAAATTTAAAAAATACACTTATGTAAAGAGAGGTTAATCAAAGAAAAAAAATGACAAATATAAACGTTATAATTATAAAGTGAATAATATTTGCCATTAAGTTTTAACATAATATAGGAAATAATTGAACAAAAAAGTATAAAACAATAATTTTACCATAATATTAATATTCTATAATTTTTCTCACTACAACAAAAATATATTTTAGGGACTAATATTTTAAGGACAAATTATATTTTAGTCCCTAAAAATATTTATTAGAGACCAATATAAAAGTAGTCCCAAATTTTCTAATATTTTTGGGACCGACTTTGATTTGGTGACTAATAAAAATGTAGTAGGGACCACCTGTAACATTGGTTTCTAATAACTTTTTATCAAGGTATGGTATTAGGGATCAATGGTGACCACAGTCTTTAAATATAATTTATAGGAACTAAATCCAATGGTCCTTATAACATACTATCATTTCAATGGATCAGATTATTTGATGATTTTACATAAAAACTTAATGATCGATACCGTCCATTTAAATAAACAATCCATATCTCACCTAATTTTTTTAACCTAATTTTTTTATGGAGAAGAGAACTCAATGTTGTTGACGGCTCTCCTTCTTGCAATATGAAATGTTCCTCCACTGATCGCCAAGTTCATCGCCAACCTCCATAAATTCGGCGATCTCTGTATATTGGAACCTTGCCGACGAACTCTGTAGATCTGACGGAATACTTTGCCGGTGATGTAAGACCCCAAATGATGATGAGAATGAAAGTTAGTCCCACATGGACAAAATACGGAGGTGGTCATGGGCTTATATGTAGCATCCTCACTTACCATTCACGACGCGTTTTAAACTCGTACGGGCCATATGGGCCCAAAGCGAACAATATTTTGAATGGAATTGGGGGTGTTACAGAAGGTATTAGAGCCAACCTCGCGTGCTCACTTGAACCATGTGGGTCGACTCAACGAGGACGTTGAGCCCCGAAGGAGGGAAGATTGTAAGACCCCAGATGATGATGAGAATGAAAGTTAGTCCCACATGGACAAAACACGGAGGTGGTCATGGGCTTATATGTAGCATCCTCCATTACAATTCAAGACGCGTTTTAAACTTGTGCGGACCATATGAACCCAAAGCAAACAATATTTTGAATGAAATCGGGGGTGTTGCAGAAAGTGTAATACCCCAAATCTCCATCACAATAAATG